>JAJJWW010019216.1:0-149211 GCA_023531295.1 Papaver armeniacum | reverse complement strand
GAACATAGCATAAAAGCATCTAAAGAATTTGACAATTAATATAGTAAGGAGCACAAACTGATGGGAACACTGATGTATATATGCGCCACCGATAATTTCATAACACATTGAATTACTAATAACTATGTTAGTGGAGAAATATATCTGATGGCCTAGCTTTTACAGAGCACGCTATATCAAGGTGGTTTACACTTAACTTGGTCAAAACCACCAACGAAAGTTTAATTTCGCCACTCAAATACATTACGCCATGCTAAACACGTGAAATGGGATTACAAGTAATTAATAATAACTACATTCAAATATTTCTTCGAGAAGGAGTCGGAATATCAAAAAATTCAAATACATGTAGATATCCGATTAAATTGGAAAGAGGATGGTGATTGGAATAAAACACCACCATTTGTTAGATATTCTTATTAAGAAAGAGATGACTTTCAAAAGAAAAGAGTGTGATGCCTATATTAATCTTGACAACCTCCGACCTAGTCCAGATTTGAACACCACATCAGTATTAAGCCACTATGCAGTACACTAGCCTACTACCAATGAACTTCGACTGATCAGTAGTTGAACCATAATCAATATCACATTGATTCAAGGTAAAATTCCGCTCCTTACATCTCCGATCCTAGCAGGTACTACACACTTGATTTCCTTAGCCGATCTCACCCACAACCAAGAGTTGCTACGACTCAAGTCAAGACTTGATAAACAAATCGCTTCACACATAAAAGTCTATTGGAATAGATAAACTGCCTCCCACATGAAATACCTACGATTTTTGTTCCATCTTTGATAAATCAAGGTGAACAGAACCAATCGATATACCTAACTTATATTCCCGAAGAACAACCTAGAATATCAATCATGTCACAATAATCTTAATCGTATGGTAGCGAAATAAGATATTGTGGAATCACAAATCGATGAGACGAAGATGTTTGCGACTACTTTTATCTTGCCTCATCGAGATTAAATCTCGAGCCAATCTTAGAGAAGATAGTACTCAAACACGAATGGAAATGAAGAAGACCGTATCACGACTCCAAAGATAAAATAGTCAATCCAGCTCACAATCCCAATGAAGTCTTTAAGTCGTTAACCCACAGGTTTCAGTGAAAAACCAAGGTTAAAGGGAGACCGACTGGCCACACAACCAGTATCACACATGAGGTGTGGGGACTAGTTTTCCAGTTGTTAGAGTTCTCTATCTAAGTTACCTTGTAACAAAGCATTCAATATTCACCGTTGGGGATGAAAACTGACAGATCACAATATCTTTCAACCGGGTTAGATCGAACTTAGCTTGTTATACACAAATGAAATGTACCTCATTTAGGTTTATGTAGTCAGACTCAAACGTGTAAACCATGTTGTCTCAACCGAAGTTAACCGAGGTTACTTATATGAACACTCTCATATCAACCTTATTCATCTTAACCATAACTAGTCTAAATGATTAGATTTAAACTAGTTAAAGAGTTGTTCAATTGATATATTCTCGCTGTATATACAAGAACATAATTGAAGTAAAATTGGTTTGATTCACTAATCAATTCATGAACATTATAGCCACGGTCATAAAAAGAATGCATTCCTTAATATATATAAATGTATTAGTTCATGAGCCAAATCCGGTTGTGTAGAACTTTAACCACTCAAGATGCAAACGGTACTTAAGTAACTGGCTCCGAGTTTGGGTTCGCCAAAGATGCAAACGAGCACGCGTATATACTTAGTACACTTTCAAAACTCAAATAGAAATTCCTCTGATTTATACCTTACGCAAGTATGTGACGGTATGTGTACTTGGTACACGGAATTTCACACTTCAAGTACGCATACGAGCATGCATACTTTAGTTATGGTCATGGATCACATACATGCAAGAATGCATACGTGTGTTATAATCCAATGATGATTAAATATTCTAAACTCTTATTTCAATCATTGAAACTTTCTAGAGGACTTATGCAGTCAAGCTTATACACACTATTAGCATCAAGAATTTTCAAGTTATTGAAATAATCATAACTCAAACATTCCAAGTCTACACCAAATGATTGTATCACACAAACCATGTAAGATGTTACTCGCGATTCTTCGCATGATCATCTTCGACTTTCGTCAAGAATATAAGATGAACTGGTCAAGCGAAAAGCTTACCAACACATATTCCGAAGATATGTGCTTTCAGTGCTAAACTCATCTAAATCTAAAATGTGTATAATAGAAAACTATATCGTAACATCACTTATGTCTCAATATAGAGATAGAGAAATAAACTTTCCAAGTGATGTACTTGAGTTTTAGTCTCCACATACCTTTTGTTGATGAAGTTCCATAAGCCTTCTTTAGTAGTTCTTCGTCTTCAATCGATGAACGCCGTGAAGTCTAATGCTCAACTACACAATATATCCTAGTCCTAGACATCTATAAGTAGACTAGAAATCAAGATCTATAGTTTGATCACTAATATTGACAAACAAGCTCGAGATAAAGCGCTCATGAAGTTAGACCGGTTTTCAAACAAGTTATTAACTCGTAACATCTTTTCAATTCATACCACCATCTTTTGTTTATTTTAATATATTTTTAATTTATGTTGATTGTTAATCGATTATTGACTCTTTGGTTTCAAGAGATCTTAATTATCTCTGTGCATTTTCCCTTTTCAAAGTTTCTCCATGTTTTTTTGTATTTACTTCTTTATCCTCACGTAGTAGTTAATTTTCTTATTTTTTTTCTATTATGTTTTACAATCTATATATCTCTAATGGCGTTTTGCCTTTTTTTTTTTTACGTTGTGTTGTATTTGAAGTGTTAACAATTGTTTGAAGATTTATGTTGTTCTCAACTATGGACGGAGGAAAAGTATCTTGTTCTTCAACTCAGTGAATCATTCATTCAACGCACTGCCTTTCGCCTTCGATTAAAAAAATCAAAAAAATCGTCACCTGGAAAATATCTGTTACATCGTTATTCTTGTTTGGTCGCATCCAGCCTATATTTTCCTTTTAAAACGAATTCCTTTATATTCCTCCCAAATTAATAGGATTAGCAGAAACAAGGCAACAATATTTTAAAGATTCCCTCTGTTATCCTTACCCTAATTCCATATTAATATTTATCCTCGGCCTCTGCATCTTAAAACTACAAACACTAAAACCCATTCACTCCATTAATGGATAGTGAAGGAGACATGCAGGGTTAGAAACTTGGTGAACAAGTTTAAGCAAGCTACACTTGACCAAGGTAATACAAGGTTATTACCTTTCAAAGAAGACAAGAATAATATATTGAAGAAGTTCAAGCTAAATGGGAGGAAAGTGCCATTGGAAAAATGATTATCAAGGGAGAATGAAGTATGAATGGATTGAGAGATTTAGTCAATGCGAGGGCCTTTTATTTCACCTCGGCGAGCTTGAACTAGTGGAGATTGATCCTAATCTTTTTATTTTCAAGTTCAACAAATAAGACTTTCTTAATAAGAAAGGTCATGGAGGAACGTCCATGGAGTATTAACAAGAAACTTATTATAGTTCATGACTACATACCAGGTATTATTCTACACTCAAAAAACACTAGGGTTTTCAACGATTTTGGATTCAGCTCAAATATCTTTGCACAACATATGAATGTCTCCGTGAACAAAATCTATATTATAAGAGACAATGGTGTTTTCTCATTTGATGGCCATCTATAGTTTAGACATAAAAGACGGCCATGATCAAATCATTAGTATGTTGGTTTAGATAGACAGGTTTAGGTACATAAAGGACGGTCACGATCAAACCACTGCTATGTGTTTTTACATATGGGATGGACATCTCTAGTTTCCTCACATAAAAGACGATTAAACATGACTCAAATCATTAGTATGTTGGTTTAGAGTGGTGTTTAGGTACATAAAGGACGGTCACTTGATCAAACCACTACTATGTGTTTTTACATATGGATGGACATCTATAGTTTCCTCACATAAAGTACGCTCCAAATGGTATATCGTCATTATTTTAACGGTTACAAATTCCTATTATTTATTTACCTTCATTAGTCCACCATCGGTTACACATTCCCAATATCCTCTTTTAGTAGTCTCATTAATTACCCGCGAAAACAATGTAGAAAACCATTGACCAACGGAGAGAAGCCTATAAAGTTGCACCGAGCATCTATAATTTTCAAAAGGTAAGAGAAATGTAATAGCTTCGATCACGTTTCAACTCGCGTATGAATTTGGAAAACTTTGTGCCAAATTAGTTGAGAATATATTCAATTTACCTCCATCCGTAGATTTTTACGTTGTTGAAATCGAATCGTGTGAACTTTTTTTTAGGGAATATTTGACTTACAGATCTATCCACGTAATTTATTAACCCGCTTTTATTTTTATCATTGCTTCAGATCACTTGAAGTAGAGGCAGATTTTTGAAAGCAAATTTTTTTTTTATCATGTATCTTAAAGCACAATTGTGAAACGAAATGTGTTAAAGAAAATGGTTGGTTGGTTCAAAATTTGCATGTGTATTCGAATGTTTTTTTTTTGTTTGTTAAATTTCATCATTTATATTTTATACGCATTTTTAGTTTTGTGTTGTACACTTTGTCCAATTCTGCAATTGAGTATATAAAATATTAACATACAATGGTAAAAATGTTCATCATATGTAATGGTCCGTGATTTTGTTTTCATTTCCATTGGATTCCTTCACCATCTAAGGTGGCCATGGTGAATTTGTTTTTTAGCTTGTCCAATTAGGTAGGCCATATGTATTTTTGATATTATTAAAAAAATTCTTTGCATACCATATTTATGGTACATATTTATCACACCAATTAACTTAAATATTTCTATTATTATCTATAATTCAAAACATAAGGGTTTTGAGCCTTGATGATTAGGATAACATTTTGAGAGACAAACGTTGCATCCGAATTATCCCCGGTCTCAATCCGTGATAAAGATATCTCGATTGACATAAGATTTGTAACTCATCAATTATGGATACATGCATTGCTAACCTCATAATTAGTTCATTAAACAAATTAATGTGCCAAAAAAATCCTTACAAATAAATGTTACAACAATGTAAAATTCAAGTCGCTTTGCTCAAAAAATTTACAAAAATCGATTAATATTTTTTTAAATCGAATTATCCTTCATCAACGCATAAAAACAAATACCATTAGAACATTTGTGGTTAAAACATGTAAATTTTTTATTTCATTGTGTTAAAGATTATTGTTCTTCACCAACCTAGAAAGAACAAAGAATATTTTGTTAAAAATACAAAAAGAATCATTTTTATTTGACTTTTTTTTCTCCCTGAAACAATTAAAGAAAATCTATATCCAAATAATAAATCATCAAAACCTTTCACTTCAATCACAGTCTAATTTTAATTTTTAGTGAAAATGGAAATCTTATTTTATCATAGGACTAATTTTAATTTTAGGAAAAGAAATGTTATTTTAAAGCTATAATCGACCTAGATAGATACATGTAGGCTCGCAAGCTTGCATTCTTCCTAGCCTTGCAAATATGACAACTATCTAGCTTGGAATCACATTCCTTATCAAAGCTACACTGACATTGAAACCTCAATCTTTTCATAAATCTCACTGATGGTTACCTTTTTACCTATGCATCCGTTCTCAGTAGTCCATTCGCTAAAGAACTTTTCGAGATCTATCTAACGATACTAATTTCGTATCTAGATCGTTGTTAGATTAATTTCTAATAATAAAATTATATTAGCTTATCGAGTTATTATCGTTAATTCGTCATCGACCATCACCGACCAAGAAATAGCGCTGGATGAGCTTGAAGGTCTTTGGCAGTAGCTTTCCATCCGCTAGCCATTTCTACTTTCATATACTAGTCATAAACAACCCACGCCATCATAATCAACGATTTTGGTCTCAACACTCTCTTCGCTTCTCCCTAAGACCAACCCTTCTCCTTCACTTTGTGACCGAAGCAAGCTTGGAACGACCATTTCTTGGTTTAGGCCGATTGTATAGATTGATCTCTCGAATCAAAAGTACTCCCTGCAAGACATTGTTTAGGGTTTAGATTCGTTTCTCATCCACACACCCGAAATTACCAAAATCAAAGATAAATAGTTTTCACCCATAAACAATCACGACCACAAGCTGAGATTAATCTCTGGTGCAATATCAATTTCAATTTTCATTTTTCAATCCCGATATCACGATGGTAGAACTTAGGTCCTGATCAGCAACAAACTCTAAAAACATTAACGCAAATTACTCTCGTATTAACGTTCCTTCCAGATGGCACTAACACGCCACCCGCCAACACTAACGACGCGAAAAATGTTCCTTCAGTGTTACACCTCCATTGCCGTAGAGCTGAGCCGCCGCCACCCCCAACGTATCTTCACACCTCCAACCGTCACACCTGTTACTCTACCATCCCGGGACGTCAGAAAACTGGGAGAGCCAGAGGAAGCCGATCCCATATTACCATTGCTGATTTGATGGAAAGACAGGAAGTTCTCGCTAGAGCTCAGACAGATATGGCTTCGACTCAGAAAGAGGTGCTTATTTTCCTCAAGACACTAACAGAGTGGCTACCACAGGCATCACGCCAACAAGAGCTAAATGAGAACACCTAAAATACTCCACAGCGCCAATACTCAGCAGAGCGTACCTTTGTAGATGAAGAGACTCGTTCAGAGCTCCAAATAAGAGGAATCAACCATCCAATTTTGTCACACGAGAAGATTTGGAACGACTTCTTCGAAACCGAGACAAAAGCGATTCTGCGGACATGCATCAGGATCAACCCCCGTATCCTCCTAAAATACAAAGGATTCCTTCCAAGAGGATACTCTTCTCCTCAATTCTCCTCGTATGACGACACCGGACATGTCTATCGATTTTTGGAATCCTTGGGCGAGCATGAATACAATCATGTTCTCCGTTCAAGGAGTTTTCAAGTCACTTACCTAAGAGCATATACATGGTACAACATCATTGTACCAAACATCATATCCAATCATGGTGACATGGTTACGACTTTCAAAGAAGTACTTTTTTATGCCCGAGCAAATTACCTTCTTTGATTTAGGAAGGATGTTTCAACGAAACAATGAACATCCAAATGATTATGTCAAAAGATTCTTAATTTTCACTGGATTGTCACGCACCCAAATGTGACCGAACAACAATTAGTGGATTCTTGCATCAATGGCATGGTTCCCATCTACTGCGGCCTTACCGGAAAATCTGCGATTCCGTACATTCTCTCAACTTCATGAGGTCGCTAAACGGCCGGCCATAACAAAGACCATTATTGAAAAAATCAAAGACCCACCAAGGTTGAAGACGACGCGAAACTCGAGGAAATAGATGCATCATCAACAAGCAATATAACACCGTCCCCTCCGTGAGCATGGTAAGCGAAAGAGGAAAAGGAAGGCTCCGAGGCGTAACAACAATCCAAGCGCGCAATGTCAATACATCGGGCGGATCCACCGCGAAAGGTCAAAGCAACTAAGGCTCCCGCACAGATCAAGAAGCCGAGAAAAGTCCTTAGATTTCCCATTCCCAATCGAAGAAGTAATTGAACTCTTGGAAGCATGGATCCAAGATGACGCCATCAAACTGCCTCCTATCAGGCGCCCACCAACTCAAGGGGAAATGGCCAATCCTAAGTACTGCCGCTACCACAGGTTTGTCCATCACCCGACCAGCGACTGCAATAGATTAAAGCGTATCTTCAAAGAAAAGGTAGAGGTGGGAACTTCAATTGGACAATGAGGAGTTCACAGATTCCTCTTCCGATCTGGAGTCGCATGCTCTCCTGGGACTCGTTCACAAAATCGTGCAATCCATGATGCATGATGTATGAGAAATTTCTATTTATCCAAGGCGCAATGTCAAGATATATTTGCAGCCCTTAATCGCGTTGTGTCGGGCAAGCGACTTTTTCCTATCAAGAAATTACGCCGAATCCCAAGCTCTCTCAGAAGTGGTGTTGGAAAATGCAACTAGGGACTGTCAACCACGGACATCCGCGGGCGCCGAGCTTGATAACACATTGATCGACGAGGCCTCCGACTTCAATATCGTTACCATCAAGACTCGAGAGCCGCGAAAATTTCAAGCAAGGAGGCTAACCTTTCCCCAATTGTAGTCAAAAACTTGGAAGGAGAAGCAATAGACGCATATGTCTACATCGACCTTAAAATTAAGGTGGGAGATGCTTAACACATGGAAAATTCCACATTGTCAAAGAACTCTCGAATTACGACATGATTCTCGGCGCTCATGGGTACATGGCAATAAAGAGAAATTAGAGTATCCCCTATGCCGGTGTCGATACCTGAAAGAATTTCCAACAAGCCATCCAACCCTAAAGATCACATATTGACGTTTCAACAACTTACCAAGGTAACTCAATTACTGAGAAAGCCCGTCGAAGTTTATCCGAAGATTCCGAACACAAGTAAGTCTTTGAACAACCCTTTCGCACCCAATCACTTCTCCTCTCGGTCAGGCATGGGGACTCATCCAGTTATCAACCCGGGCATCATTAAGAGATGTGAATGGGATGCTTGGCCTTTCAAATGCTTTGTCAAAAATTTATAAGCTGCCTCAGTCAAAGATAACGAGCTCAAAAATCAAGTGGTGGCGCAACGCCCAAACCCATTTCAAATTGAGATATGGTAGTCAAGGTGACCACGTTTCAAGTTGGAGATGTAACAGTGAAGCTAGCCGCTCAACCTGATTCGCTTAAATAAAGGGAAGACGAGCCATACTTGGTGGCAGATGTTATCTTGGGTGGTTACTGCAAGCTCATCAACGCCGACAAGCTGGAAGGCGTGACAATTCACTCGCGATGGATCAAGCCCTTGATACCTAAAACGCTGTGCTACCTTTTCCTCCAGCGTTTCCTATTAAGTATTTCTTTCAGTAATTTCCCTTTTCCCTGCAATATTTGTAATCCCTCCAAAATGATTGCACTGCTTGCATTCATAATTAGGGATTCGATTTTAATTAAAAGCATCTTTATTTCAAAATAATTTTTCCTAAATCATCTCAAGGGAAAAGTATTCTATGAAACCCACAAAGTCATTACCCATCATTTAAAAAACCCGAAAAAATCAAACCCTACAAGAAAGATCTTATTCAAAAAAGAAAAAAATACCGAGGAAGGAACGTGCAAGGAAGAAGATCATCGAGTGGCGACACGGACACCTTCCTTCAATAACATATGGCTTCAACTTTTGCCCAAGAGGATTCTCTACTTCTTGCGATGTGCTTCCTAGCTTGTGACGGCTCACACTTCTACATACCCCGGCGGCATATCACAAATGTCCCAGTAATTTGCGAGGAAAATACAATAAAGGTTAGTCAAAATCCTTAATCATTGCTACTATTTTTCCCTGTTTTTGAGTTATCATTGCCACGACATGCGAGGCGTTCCCATGGAAGTAGCTAAACGGAGAGAATTGTGATGCACATACTAGCATTATTGCTGCGTCATTTATGTGATTTGGCTTCCCATCCGCTGAATCGCTTTGGAAGGGTGGAAGAACTTGTTTTTCACAAAAGGGGTTTTAGGTCTTTTCCGGGAGATTTTATTCATTCAATCAAAGATGTGAAATTATCAAAGCAAAAGATAAATGAAAGAATATTACTTGGTGAAACATGGCTCCAGTTGCACGAACAAAAAGAAAAAAATTGAAGTATCAAAAACATCTACGATCTACTTTAAAGATTGTTTTCCTCGCGAAGGAAATCACAAAATGAAAAACCAGCTTGTCAATGACAAGAAACCTTGGTCAATGACGCCCATCGAGCTTTTTCAAGCACTTACCTCAAAGACCTTCTCCGAAAAAATATTCCATCTGTAAGCTATCTCAAGGCATAGCTTGAACATCCCATCAGTGTAAGACGTTTTCAAAGCAGTAGCTTCAACATCCCATCCGTCAGCCGTTTGTACAGCCTTGACATCCCAAAGGAGTCTGCTTAAACAAAGAACCAAAGATATGTCCCCACAGCTTTCTCCAACGACTCAACATATGCTTCCACCGCCTCCCATCTGCCTTTGACATCATCCTCAACGATCGTCCGATTTCCCCAACAATATTTTCTGCATCCACTTCATAAGTCGTTTCGATCGCAAACCACACCTCTTGAGAATGCTTCCCGTTCGTCCACCTCAGAATCGAGGATTACAATACCGTTATGGACAGGATAATCAAACTGGCACTTGTCTAGAATTTTCTTAGACTCAGTCTTTCGCCGTTTCAATCGAGAAGTGAATCATTCAGCCCTAGCACTGGTTTGTGGAAAAACTCCATCACTTGGGGATTTCCCAGACGAGTTGGGATGCTTCATCATGTCTCCATTTTTCCTCCATGTCCATCAAAGCCATGAAAGCCCGGACACGCACCCACATGATGCGTAAATGGGTGAGGGACATGCCTTGTATAATCCCCCTCACCTCACGGAACAAAGAATCGATTTTGTCTAATACCTCCTCATGAAGAAAACTTGGGTTTGTCGACTTCAAAGATTTTCTCCAAAGAATCGAGGTACGATCATCACCTAAGATCCCATTATATGCTAAAAAAAAGAGAAGATTTTTATTTACACTATGTCCGCATCGGAAATCCACATAACGAAGAAGACAAAATGGAGAACTAGGAGAAGAGACACGAGACAAAAGACTTCATGGGAGGACGAACGCAATTTATAGTGATCTATACGAACTAAGGTTCAAGATCGCCTCTTATATCAAGGTGTCAGATGAAGCTGAGAAAGAAAATCCTTTTACCAGTGCGTGTATTAAGGCTCAACGCGGAATACCACTGGATTAGATACTTGTATATACATGATAATTAGGGTTTGGCGTCCGGTGCTAACAACCATCCCTGCCACTCCATGACCAAAGTAGCACCATCTCCACACATCCCGTGATTTAGCCAGCTCCGCGAACCAAGTTGTAATGCCATCTATGCCGATCAGAAGCCAAGATTGAAACGCCATCTCTTCCAGGGTTGCAACGCCTTCCATTGCTCCACGAACCAAAGCCACTGGAGCCTCCTTTGCCACTCGAGTTTGGGCCAACCAATAATGTTATCATTGCCGTCCCATGACTAAAGTAACAACGTCGGCATCAGCCTGTTCATGAAAGAGGTTGCGGCGCCAAGATCGAACCTACGGGGCTAAGCCGGGGAGAGTATGTCAAGCCGCCAATACGAGGATCACTTGTTCCTCATGCTTTCCCGCCTCGGAAGGTTAGTCGAATTTTCCTCGGCAATCTCTTCATATCTTGCCCTTTCGATTTTACTCTTATCTCGCCACTATCTCATGCTTACCCCGCAACAACGCCATCATTATGTGCTAAGCAGGGGACTTAATGTTGATGGTAGTTTTTAGCTTAGGGTTAAAATTGTAAAACCTTGCGTCTGATGTGACGTCACTCTGTAAGGAAACGGATCCGTGAGTGCTAACCTCTCCATTGGCATAATTATCGAGCCGCTCAATATATTTACATGAAATTTATCCAGATTGGCGCATGTAGCAACCATCCCATATGTTCTCGAATTTCGCACCTTGCCTATATTCACTTAATACAAGTTTCTTTTTGAATGCTTTCTATGCTATGTTCCCTACAACCCTTAATGTTGATATGGCATGACAATTTGGTTCACTCGCAAGCGGAGTAAAGACGAATTTCCAAATATCAAGGATAAGTTCTTTGCATAAAATATTCAATCGAAAGCATGTTTGCTCTCTAGTAATGAACTTAAAAGAACTAGAATTCAATCGATTACCCTGCTAACTTGCAAAAGTTAGGGTTTTGCGCCTTGCGCAGATATCGACCTTGCTTGTCGAAATTTAAGCCTAGAAAACTAGGTAATTAATCCTCCATGGATTAGACACAAAATCTTGCCTTAAAATGTAAAAAAATGAGCCGCAGATAGGAGCAACGGAGAAAGGAGGCGTGGCCATGCCTTAGGCCAGCCGGCGCCATTTGCCATTGGTCACGCCCCATCCTAAACCGCCCTATTTCCTCGACCAATCAGGTCGCCTTAAACTCGCCACGCACACATAAGTTGTGGCTGGACCCATACTTGCCGACCCCTTTTTCCGTCGACCAATCAGGTCGCTCTAAAGGCGCCACACTCACACCAGAAGGGTAGCCATGCCCATGCTTGGCCGGCCCCTCTCCTTCCCACCGACCAATTAGGTCACTTTAAATGCGCCAAGAGCACTAGAGGTGCGGCCGCGCCTCATGTTTGGCCGACCCATTTTCTTGACCAATCAAGTCGCTCTAAACCCGCCACCATACATTAAAGGCCAAACGCACCCTGCCACGCCACCATATTAACTGGAAAGCCAAACGCGCCCTGCCATGACAACATATTAATCGGCATGCCAACATGCCACTCTACCCAGCAACATGCCGCCAAGTCCTAACTTTGGCCACAACACCAAAACCTAGCCATGGCCATGCCGCCAAGCTCTAACTTTGGCCACGGCGCAAAACCTAGCCTTGGCCACGCCGCCAAGCTCTAACTTTGACCACGATGCCAAATCCTAGCCTTGGCCACGCGCCAAACCCTAACTTTGGTCACGTCGCCAAATCATAGCCTTGGCCACGCCGCCAAACCCTAACTTTGGCCACAGAGTCAAGTCCTAGCTTTGGCCATGCCACAACGCCACAGGTGTGGCCATGGCACAACGCCACCATGCCGCAGACCATGCCACACGCACTAATTAGGGTTTCGACATGCCAAACCCTAATTTGGGCAAAATTGCTACGCCAACCAAGCCAAATAACGTTTCCCAAAGCGTTGGGATCGATGTGGCAACATGGCCAATGTTGCCAGAGCCATATTTGGGTCTAACACCAATATGCCAAAACAGCTGCCACGGCTACGCCACTGGCATGCCACTATGCCACCTGCTACGCCTGGGTGCCACTATGCTAATGGTGCCACTTTACACAACAAAGATATGGTCATAATCAACGACCACCCTTCCTCATGAGATGCAATCTCAGCCATCCAAGTTCTCCATTGAACTGACGGACTTGCGTCAAGTTCCAAGCAACTAGCTAGTGGCCATGGCTACGCCAGGTGCCACTTATACCACCGTGCCACTGGCATGCACGAGGTATGCCTGTCATGCTGCAATGCCACTGGCGTACGCCAAAAACGCCACTGTGACATTACCAGGCGCCAACAGAAGGTAGCCATAATCAACGACTACCCTTCTTCATGAGATGCAATCTCAACCATTCAAGTTTGCCACCAAACCGACTTGACTTGTGGCAAGTTTTAGGCGGCGGCCAAGGCAAGCCTAATAGCATCACATGTTATTTTCCTATGGCAAGTCTCTTGACTTTGACTTGCCACACATAACAACCTGCTACACGTTTTCCACGAAAACACTCGAGACATCAAACATGTCACAAACTGGGGGATACTCATCAGGGTATTGGTCTGGCGGTTTACAGTGTGCGGCGTGCAATACCCCCGTTATAAGAAAGTGTCATCAAGTGGGAAAATTAGTGGTGATGAAAGTAACAGTGTAAACTAATTCACTTCCTTCATCATGGAAGCATAATGCCTGACGGTTACACGTTACTTTTATTCTTCCACCACTCAATCGTTTCCATTTCCTACGAGACCATGGTACGTTTCAATATGACTTGTATAAATAGGTTTCACCTATTTACCACGAAACAACAAGTTTTTGGTCGGCAACAACACAAGATCTAGAAATCACCCGGTAGCTTTCCATCCGGCTAGCCAGTTCTACTTTCAGATACAAGTCATAAACAACTACACCATCAGAATCAACGATTCTGGTCTCAACACTCTCTTCGTTTCCCTCCCTAAGACCAACCCTTTTCCTTCACTTTGTGACCGAAGCAAGCCTGGAACGGCCATTTCTTGATTTAGGCCAGGATTGTACAGATTGATCTCTCGAATCAAAAGTACTCCCGTGCAGTGCATTGTTTAGGGTTTAGATTCGTTTCTCATCCACACACCCAAAATTACCAAAATCAGCAGAAACGGTTTTCACCCATAAACACTTTCATAAAAATAAATAAAAAAAAGGTAAAATGACACTCGGATTGGAAATAACAAGGCACTCAACAATTCATAAGTTAACAACCAATTAAGAACCAAAAGTTTATACCCAAAAATACTAAAATTGTTAATACCCGGTAACCATGAAACATGCAACATGATATATTCTCTGGAATATCCTTTAGGAAGCCTTTCACATTTCGGATTGGATTTGAATTCACTAGACCAACATTCATGATTGAGTGTTGGATTAGCACAAGGTATGCGTATTTGCTCACGCAATAAATGATTTAGCAGTTCCCCAAATGGAAATGCTAATAAAGACATTCCATAGCCCAATAAAGATATAGTTGCAACATGGACTCACCAAACCATAGCCGTCGAAGAAGAAGTGACCGCTACATGCTTCAATCCTTCGTAAAGTTTCATGTTCAAGTAGTAAAAAAAAGATAGCGGGAGACTGGAGGTTATTTATGTCGAGTGTCGACTCGACTGAAACAATGACACCAACAGTTTACCGTGAGGTCCGTGACAAGTCATAAAAAAATAAAATAAGTAACTTTTAACTAAACCATGTCTTGTCAACACGTGTGAAGAGGAGAAACTAGGTGTAGGTTAGAAAAGGATACATCAGGAACAGAGAATTAAATTCCCCTTCTCTTCTTCTCCTCTTTTCCTCTCCCTTTATGTTGGAACTTGTCCGTAATTAAAGGTGGGTTGCAGCAAAGGCACGCGAGTTTAGGAAACTAAGAAAGAAAGAAACTCAAACACAAACACAAACAAAAACAAAAAACCTCTTCATCTTTCACACCCATTCTCATTCATACCACAACACCAATCTTCTATTCAAGAAATTAGGGGTTTCATTCTCGATCTCTAAGTTTTACTAAAAAGGTAACAAATTGTGTTCTTTCTTTGCTCAAAGTTTTGATTTTTCTCTTTGTATCAGCTTTTTCTTTCTGGGTTCGGAATGTTTTTTTGTTCAGATTTTGAATTCTTTTAGGGTTCCTTAATATTTTTCTTAATTTTTAATTTTTTATTTCAGGGTTCAATTTGAATTTACTTATATTTCTTTTCGGGTAAAATTGATGATGTTGATGTTTTTCTAAAATCTTAATCTTGAGCGATTCTATACCAATTTTCAACTCACTTCCGCCGTTCCTCTCTTCTCATGGGAAGAATGAGGGTGATAATGTCATTTACGCTGCAGTTCAATCTTTTTAACGGCTCCCTTTTGATTCTGTAATTCTGTTTCCTAAATTGTTATGACTGTTTTACCCCCACAGAAAAAAAAACGGTGGGAATTAACGAGCTCAAAATGACATAATTACCCCTTTTAACCATTTCTTTTACTTTTTGATTGTGTAGGGATCGACTGAGAGGAATTCTTGTGGTAAAGATCGGGCTGTCAATTGAAATTGGCAGCCCGATTCTCTTCAACATAATTGAAGTATCATCACAAACTTTGATTCTGTTGCTTTGACAACTCACCCTTATCAATAACTTAATCGGAACAGCTGGTAAGAATTTTTCCACCTTTCATATTTGCCTTATAAGTTTAATACTATATTATTAATAATATGGTTGTAGTATGGGGTCAAAAATTGGAAATTGAATGGGTAATTCTGTCTTTTTGGCTAAAAAAGTATGGGTTCAAACATGGCAACCCTTTTGTTTTCCACGCGGAGAATAAGCAGTTTCCTTGCTGATGTTCAGTAGTACTATTTTATTGGAACAATGTTATTCTGATTCCTATAAATATTCCTTCATATAAACATATTCTGAATTGAATGCTTTTTTTTGTTGTTGCTGTGAACAGGATATCATATTGAAGGTTCTGGTTGTTCTGTCTTGGTCCCTTCAAAAATTCATATTGACTGGTTGGTTCGCAAGTTGAAAGAATTTTCAGCACTTTCTTGAAAATCGTTTGAAATTTGTATGTTCAGTAACCAGTTAAATCAAACATGGGTTCCCTCTCTGGAATCCTTCATCGACCACTAACTACAGCTGCTGCAGTTGCAATTGCTACAGTCTCTGCCGACCTTCCAGATAAATTGCCGCCTCCAAAGCAATCAGAGCCGTGTTTCTCCGATGCCCAATCGAGTACATCAGCTTCTACTTCGGAGGAATTTAAGTCATGGGTATCTGGCATTTCTGTTTCTAACTTAACAAACTTTTCATTTGCAACAAGATTTAGAGTACCTACACCGAATTCTAAGTTTCTTGTTCCTACTTCAAGTTTTCCATCTAGTCAGTTTAGTTTATTCTCTTCCTTTACTGCTTCACCGCCTGCACTTCTGTCATTGTATCAATCAGCTGAATTGTCCAAGGCTCCTAAAGCCATAGATTACATAAACACTACACCTTTGCCACCTCCCGAAGGGATGTACAGATGGCATTTGCCAGAGCCAAAGGCGTATAAGGTTTCGGAAGATGCAGAATGTTCATCGGCCAAGTCTCGAACAGTTGTAGTTTTGCTAGGATGGTTGGGAGCTAAGCAGAAGCACCTGAAAAGATATGCAGATTGGTATACTTCAAGGGGATTTCATGCGATAACTTTCACTTTTCCCATGGCCGAGATACTTAACTATCAGGTTGTTGGAAAATCTGATGAAAACATAGAGTTGCTTGTCAACCATCTAGCTGATTGGCTAGAGGAAGAGGAAGGAAAAAATCTAGTTTTTCATACTTTCAGCAATACTGGCTGGTTAACGTGAGTATACTCTCGCTTCTTATTTTGATCTTCTTATATCGTTTTACTATAATATCTATTGTTTTGATGTTCTCTCTTGTAACAGTTATGGAGTTATTCTTGAAAAGTTTCAGAAGCAGGATCAATCTTTAATTGGAAGGATTAGAGGTTGTGTTGTGGATTCGGCTCCTGCTGCAGCTCCAGACCCACGGGTAAAACATAAATGTCTATAGGTCTTCGCTACTTTTCTGTTATGTACATTGTTAGAGCTTAGGTCATGCTATATATACATAACCAGCAGCCAGCAGCCAGCAGTTAAAGAGAGAAGCTCTCAACTCCTAATTCGTCTGAGTTGGGCAGTAGACTTTAGAGACCTGTTCATCGGTACTCATAGGCAGTCCCTGCCACAACACATAAATGTTCAAGATAGTGCTTTTGATGAATTCTCCATGAACTTACTAAGAAGACTCATGGGATGTCTGTCCCACAGCACAGCAATACTCAATACAGTGTGTTTGAGAAATTATATTTGAGCTTCCAAGGACTAGCTTACATAAACTTCGCGTTCATTAGGTAGCAAACCCCACCACGCACGATACACAAGTTTGTCCAGTTTTGCTAGTGGTCTCACTCTGAACCTTTTTTCACTTCCATACAGTAGTGATGAGAAAAAGCCAACCAGAGTTGCACTCGTGAAAAGAATAAACTAGATTTCCCATTTCTTTTGTGAATTTCCCTGACAAAACGTCATATGCTTGTCAGGCCTAACAGGCACTTTGTGCACAGTCGTGTTTGTCATCCAATGGCTGGATGAACCAACTGTATAACTTCGTAGCCAGAGCCATAGTAGGAAATGCCTAATTCTTACCATAGGTGAATGATGATCATTTGACGTTCTGAATGTTGATTTCAGTGGTTTTCCACGTTCTAAACACTTGATAATGGAGTCAGAATTAGAGAGAAGACATTTTGGGTTAATTTTAGCATAATATATGAGGATTAAATCCTGAACTGGATAAATTTGATGCCAATACCTGATGTTGGTATACGTAATTGTGCCAAAACCTAATGTCCGCATGGAGTTCCCTCGAATTGGAAGAGCGAGGGAGTATTATCTCCATAGTTCATTTGTTTGTCTTTCCATTTGACTTTGTGAAATGCTAAATCTTTTTCATTTTCATCGTTCAGGTTTGGGCATCAGGTTTTTCTGCTGCATTTTTGAAAAGCAAAGTGTTGCGACTAAAAGTGCAATCAGCGGTTCTGATTCTGAGAATGTTGCAGAACCCAGACCTGCAGTGACTGAAGCAGCTTTGCTAGTAGTTTTGGAGAAATTCTTCGAGGTGGTTCTCAATCTTCCCAAAATCAACCGGTAAACATTCCTTCCCGTGTATCGCCTAAAATAAGCTTTTGGTTTAAATGCTCTTGCAACCCCGGTTTTAACATCTAGCTGAACTCTTGGTTTACTTTAAATTGTGTCCTTGTATGCTGTACCTTATGCCATTGCTTTGTTCATATTGAAGTTGGTTGCATGGAAAAATAATTGATATGCTTCTACTTTGCTATTGTATCATCTCCGTTAGGCATCTAAATTTCTACCAATGTTCTGTCAAACTACAGGAGGCTCTTGGATGTTATGAGTTTGTTATCGGTGGAGCAACCAAAATGCCCGCAGTTATATATCTACAGCTCTGCAGACAAGGTTATTCCAGCTAAATCTGTAGAATCTTTCATTGAGGAGCAACGTAAATCTGGGATAGAAGTCAGGGCTTGCGACTTTGTCTCGACGCCTCATGTTGATCATTACCGTAACGATCCTACCCTTTATACTTCTCAACTCACCAACTTTCTCGAAGACTGTGTGCTCACTTGTTGCAAACATTCTTCTTAATAGAATTTTGATTCTTTTTTTTTCACCATTAGTTTATACCTATTACAATATAGAAGAAATTTTTTCTCTGCTGTAACTTATTCTTTGTTGTAAAAACTAAAAATTAACAGGAAGGATGTTTCATCCATTTTTTCAACTATTTTTTGGTTGTAACAATTCTTACTTGCAAGCTATCAAATAGTGCAAGAATACATAAAAGTGATTCATTTCTCTGGTTCGTTTTACATTTCTGTGGTTGTATAACTTTTTCTACAGTGTTACCATTATAAGTACACCTGCTATAAAAGTTTTCTTTTTTTTTTTTTTTGTAAATAAGATATTTTATTAAAGAAACTAGGACTCCAAAAGAGTCACTGATACAAAAGTAGAGCCATCTAATTTGGGAGTAGGAGATTTCCCAATATTAGATTTATCTACTAGGAACCGAATTTAAAGGCCTAACAAACTTTGTTAAAGTATCTGCTACTTGGTTACCTAGTCTAGGAATAAAATGAAATCCAAGTTTGTTAGAGTATCTGCTACTTGGTTACCTAGTCTAGGAATAAAATGAAATCCCAAAAAGTTATGACAGAGTTTAGTTATCCTATTGGCTTCATCAAGACAAGATTTTGCGCGCCGGGAGATGTCCGGAGAATTCCCATGTAGATACTTGAAAATGCTTTCACAGTCACCCTCTATGCTGATACTTTGAATATGCTTTTCTTTTGCCCAAATTGCTGCTTGTAAGACTCCTATAGCTTCTGCTTCTTGCGGATCTCGCACTTGTGGATTGACCTCGCTCTTTCTCCTTCACACTTTTCTGCATCATTTCTTAAAATTAAAGCATAACTAGATGGTAATAAGTCAGAAATCCAAATTGCATCAACATTTATCTTTAGGGTATCTTTGTCAGGTTCCTTCCATGTCTGCATTTGCTTCTTCTTTTTCATCCCTTTAGGTTAGGGTTTTTCTTTTTCCTTGTTGACCAAAAGTCTAAGTGTCTCTGAATTTCTAAAGCTAAGTGTCTAGTTGTTTTAGATTTGTTTTCAAATACTCTGTCACATCTTTCCTTCCAGATAAACCACATCTTAGTTAATATCATTTCAATGGATATGTCTGTCCTAGGATTACTCAACCAGCTATTACAAAGATCTAAGAAATTACTTGATCTGTTTAAAGATAAGTGCACTGGATTTGGAGCTGCTTCCCAAATTTCCTTAGCAAAGGGACAATGAAATAAAATATGCTCAGTTGTTTCTACTTCTACATGACACATAGTACAGTGAGGCACTACATCTTTAACTTTTCCAAAAAACTTTGCATTAGTTGGAAGTGCATTTTGCAAGCATTTCCACAAAAATAACTTAATTCTTTCAGAGATATTCAAACTCCATAAGCCTTTCCAAAAAGATTCTGGTAAAGAAAGACTAGCAATGTCTTGTCTTGATTCATTTAGTTTATCATACAAAGATTTGACAGTGAATTCACCTAATTTTGTTAAAGTCCATCTAAGTTGATCCTTCCTAAGATTTTGGTTACTATCTTTAAACAGAGATAGATTCTCGCTTATTTTTTGTGCAATATCGGCGGGGGAAAGAGGACGTGAGTAATGGAATATTCCATTTGCATGTTTCTATGTCAATCAAATCTGAGACCCTAACTAAATTATTGTTACTGGTTGTTTTGAGATTTTCTAAAGTAACTTCAAGACCCGGAATCCATTTATCTTCACAAATATTAATGTCCTGCCCATTTCCCACTTCCCACAAACTGAATTGCTTAACAAGCTCTAGACCTTGTCTAATACAATTCCAGGTCCAAGAGCTCTTTTTTGAAAGTTTAGTTCTAAAGGGGGATTTGTTCCTAAAGTACTTAGATCCCATTGTTTTTGCCCAAATGGCATTGGGTTCATTAACTAATCTCCAAGCTACTTTTGCTAAGATTGCAAGATTAAACTTACGGGCTTCTCTAAAGCCTAGACATCCTTTAAGGATTGGTTTACAAAGATTAGACCAACCTTTTGGGTAGAAACCTTTATGACCCGCTTCTTTGCCCCACCAGAAGTTCCTCCGGATTGCATTAATCTTATTAGTGATCTGTTTTGACATCAGAAAACAACTCATTTGGTAAGAAGGGATACTAGACAATACTGCTCTATTAAGAACATACCTGCTTGGTTCGGAAAGGACTATGCTTTTCCAACCTTTAGATTTGGTTTCCATTCTTTCCAGAATAGGAGCAAAAGTTTTTATCTTTGATATGTCCATAAAAAGAGGAGCTCCTAAGTATGGGTCCTTAAGGTTTATGTGCTTTATTTTTTGAAGTTTAGACATCATTCTCTAATGTTTAGGTTCTACCTTCTTACTAAAAAAAACTCTAGATTTTTCAAAATTAATTATCTGACCTGAGGCTTTGCTAAATGTTGCTATTGTGTCCAAAAGATTTTTACATTCTATCAAATCAGCTTTTACAAATAGCAAGCAGTCATCAACAAAAAAAAACAAGATGTGAAATAGGTTCACTTTTAGGAGTTATTTTGACCCCATGAAGAGATTTCTTTTGCTCACGAGTTAAAAGAAGTCTAGAGAAAATTTCCATACAGATAATGAATAGGTATGGAGATAGAGGATCTCCTTGTCGAAGCCCTCTAGAAGGTTTGAAAGAATCACCAGGGGTACCATTCAATAAAACAGAAATGGAGGTTGTTGAAATGCATTGGTCTATAAGTTGACAAACCTCATCATTGAAGCCAAAAGTTTTAAGAGTTGTTAATAAGAAATTCCAATTGACTCTATCAAAAGCTTTAGACATATCTATTTTTATCCCTAACCCTCCAGTTTTGGTCCTTTTCTTTTTGAAAGAATGGATTATTTCTTGGGCTACTATTATATTATCAGAAATTTGCCTGGAGGATAGGAAGGCAGATTGAAAAGGAGAGATAATTTTTTCTAAGAAGGGCTTTATTCTATTAGCCAATTTTTTTGCAATAGCCTTATAAATAGTGTTACAGAGACCAATTGGTCTAAATTGACTAGGATTCTTGGGATGTTTTGTTTTTGGTATTAGTAAAAGATGGGTTGTGTTCAAATCTGAGTTCATAATTTTTGTTCTAAATTTTTTTTTATTGTTTCTGTTATTTGTTCTCCTATTAAGTTCCAGTTATGGATGAAAAAACTGACTGGAAATCCATCAAGTCCAGGGGATTTATTTGGCTTCATGTTTATTAGAACCAAGAGAACTTCTTCAATAGAAGGGATTTTCAGAATACAAGAGTTACCAGAAGAAGAAATGACATAAGGGATGTTTTCAAAAATAGGACTGGGACTCAATTGATCAGATGGGTAGTCAGTAAAAAGGGTGCTAAAGTAATTTGTTAAAATAGTACTTATCTCCTTTCTATCTCTTGTTAAAACTCCCTGATCAGTTTGCAAACTTTCTATGGTATTCCATTTCCTTCTTCTTAAGGTTATAGTATAGAAATATTTTGTATTCCTTTCTCCTAGAGCTATTATGTTATCCCTAGACTGTTGTTTAGCTATGGCCTCTTGGGTGTCATAAAGAGACTCTAATTCTTTCAGTTTTTCTTTTAACATTTTCCGTTGGGATACAAAATGTTTGTTCATTTGTAATATTTCTATTTCTTTTAATAACTTATTGATCTTCTTAGCAGGTAGGCCAAAAATGTTTTTCTTCCAATCTAATAAGTTTTTTCCTACTAATTTCAAGTTATTGGCTAGACTAACAGCAGCATCTTCCTCGGAATTTGGGATCCAGGATTGTTCTATAACTTGTATACAAGAAGATTCTTTCATCCAAGTGTCATAAAATTTGAAAACCCATTCTTCTTTAGAAAGTTTAGTATCTAGTGTAAGCAGAATAGGGCAATGATCCGAGCCTACAACTACCAAATGAGCTAAAGTGGCATTAGGGAATTGAGAATGGCAATCAACATTGATCACTGTTCTATCTAGTCTTTCTTGTATATTCTGAGATCCTTCTCTATGATTATCCCAAGTAAAGTCGTAACATGAATAACCTAAGTCATATAATCCTGCATTTTCTAGTATCTTATAGTAATACTCACAGTCAGTTTTATTAAAAGGTAGTCCTCCTTGTTTCTCAGACTGATTGAAGATCATATTAAAATCTCTCATGACCATCCAAGGTAAGCTTCTTTGAGCACTAATTTCTTCTAAGAAGTCCCATGCTACTTTCCTATTTGATGGGTAAGGACTTCCATAAAAACAATTCAGAACCCCATTGTTTAGTATCAAAAGAAGTATTAACTACTACATTAATCATGTTTGTGTTCCATTATACCATATCAAAATGGAATCCATCAATCCAAGCCACAACTAATCCTCCTGCTAAACCTATTGGATCTACTATGTGATAGTTTGGAAAGTTAGATACTAATTTTTTGACTAGAGGCCTCTGATTTTTAGTTTCAGATAAGAATAAAATTTCTGGTTTCTCCTTGTTAATTAAGTTGTTTAGATGATTTTGGGTCAGAGGATTTCTACACCCTTGAACATTCCAGGCTAAGATTTTCATTCTAAAAGGGATCTAGGAAGACAAGGGGAATAGAGAATATTAGTGATATTGGGCTAAATGAAAGAGGTAAGGAAATCCAAAGCATACAAATTAAGCAAACCAAAATTTCTATCAAATAAGAGTTAAGCAGAAAGGAGTAAGTGTAATAAGTTAATCTAAGCAGAGCAAATTATCAGGCAAAGGTGAAAGGGAAACAAAATAACAGAAGAGCTTAAATTTAAGAAAATTCATTTTTTGGGCGTACCTGTGTCTCCTCCTGATGCTTTGAAGAGGATAGATCCGGGAATGGAATGGGCTGAAAATTGCACTCTGAGTATCATGAGTTGCAAGATTTGATCCATATTGATTAATTTTTAAAAGTTGTCCATTTTCCGATTGAAATGAGAAAATTTTCCCGATGAAGAGGAGGAATGAAAATCAGAAATCAAAATTTTAAAGGCTAATTTATGATGGGTTAATGGAGTTACACAAACTTGCTTGTCTTTCCTAGTTAAAGAGGAAAGAGATTGAATCGAAGGAGAGGCAGAAGAGACTGAAATTTGGGATTCAAATGAATCCCTAGCATTTTCGAAAGAAAGTCTTCTTACCTCTAAGTTAGATGAGACACTCCTAAGTTGCTGAACCGGATTAGGTATGTCCTGCAAAATACCGGACCCCAAATGAAGCACCAATTCAGTCGATCTAGACTCATCAATGACTCTGAAGGTTTCCGAGTTAGCCGATCTAAACGAGTCCTCCTTAGAATCGGGTAAAGGGATATAATTCTCAGGAAGGTTAAAAGGGAAAGTTCTCTTTCTTAGCACAGAGGAAGCTGCAAGAGGCATTTCCTCATCGATAACAAAAGGTCCTAATACCTCATAAGACTGCTGAGGAGGCTGGAAAGCTGGTTCCTCATCAACATAAGTTCTAAAGATATCAGTGAAGGTTTCATGCACTCCTGGTAAACTAAGATATGACTCCACTGGTACCATATTTCCATGATGATCAAAGTTGTCTTTCGGGTTCCATACTTGTACCAGCACACCGTTCATCCAATTCATATCGTCACTAGGATAAGGAGAGTTCACTGAGATGTCGTATATATCTTCTAAGGGCCTTCCTTTAAGAATCAAATAAGAATATACTTTGTGTCCTAATCTCAGGCAGTGAGAGCAGAACTTGGATGGTATATTCAAATGGTTAAAGTAGATTGAAGTTACTAGGTATTTACCTACTTTGGCAAGAAGGTGATCGATAAGGGTTTTTCTATGTTAACCCAAACTAGAACTCTTGGAAGACAGTCCGCTGTTTGAGAGCCCTTGGAAACTCTAGAAACTTGCCATACCTTACTGGATATTAACCTAGCATTTCCTCACTTCTATGTTCGCACTTCGCATTTGGAATTGTGACCCATAAGGGTATCTCTTTAACTCTGTCTATAGATATGCTCATTCCTTGAAAGGCAGTGGTTGCAGACATGACATTACCAAATGGGTACCAAGGGCCGTTGGAAGAGACCCAAAGAAAATCCTCCTTAGTTCTAAAAGAGATAATGAACAAGTTAGGATCCACTTCTCTTAGTTGGAAACTAATTTGAGTCCCCCAAAAATGAGTTAACACTCCCTTGACTTCGCATTGTTTTAAGAAATCTATTGAGAAGATCCAAGCTAAGATACTGTTTGGTTTGATACCGTAATCTCTGATAAAAGCAGGCGGAGTTGGGAGGATTCCTACATTGCTATGGTTAGTGAAACGCTGAGCTAAAGAAAGTCCACTTAGATATCGGTAGAGATTAGCAGAATCAAAAATATCTAAATTGCTATGGTTAAACCAGATTGTTAATCAATTATAAGTTGTTTCTGCTTTTATTTTTGCTGCAGTTAAAGCTTCAACCAAATTGAAGTCTTATGATTACGAAAAACTAAATTGAAAACAGTTGTTTGTTCCAATGCATGGCCTATTTCACTTGACATAGAAATGCGTCTCTTATGCAGGGAAACCGGATTGTTTCTCTACCGCCTAGACATTTCTCAATGGTATCCAAACAGTTTCATGTTATTCAGAAGCTTGAGAGGTGGATGGCTGCCCTGATATGCAAATTGCGAGAACTACATGGTCGATGTAGCTTGGGAGGTGGTCGATGTAAAGGAAGGAAGCAATGTCGTCATCTTCACCTTAAAACTGCCAGAGTTGCGGTAAATATTAAACCTCGAATGCAGCTTATACCATGTTTGGACTTCATATATATGGTTTTAACTACAAACTAAAAACCAAATTGCAGGACAACAAATTTGGGTGAATCAAATTTTTAAGGGAAACAAGAAATAGTTCGCATGATACATATATCCTATAACAGTTGAAAATGTTAAGGCTGCTTATGTAGCAAGTTTATTTGTTGTGTATTAGGAAAAATATTGAGTATTTAACACACATCTTCATTATGTGTAGAGGTTTCAACTTAGACTACACTTTACGGTACCAGAATGACTTTGTAATACATGAACATAATATGTGCGAACTCATAGTGTAGCTATAATTTGCTGGAAAATAAAGGTTCCATGTTTGATTTGGTGCAGGTTGGGCGAGTAGTGGTTGCATAAGGAATTTCATTTTCTATTTTCTACAATTTTATGTTTAGAATTAGCAAAATATACAATTTTATGTCTAGAATTAGCAAAATCTGTGTCTATTCCTCCGTGTTAATATTTGTGAGTCACAACGCTAATGTTGATCACTAATTCTTTTAGTTTATGAGCTAGATTCGGTATGATTTCTTCCTTTTTGGTTGCACGATTTGGCATAAATTCTTATTTTGATAACCGGTTAACTAAAATTCATAAAAAAATAAATACATGTTCAAATGGGTATGCAAGGATACTAAAGGGACTTACTGAATTATAAAATAAGGTTCGCCTCGCCACACTAAACAAAAAATCCTAAGCAACGAGGCGAAGCCAAGCCATACCAAATAAAAAATCCTAAGCATGCATCGGGGCAGGGCGAATCCAAAATATAAAATCCGCGGGGAGAAGCCAAATAAAAAATCCTAACTATGTATCACGACGGGGCGGGGCGAATCCTCGCGACACCAAGTCAAAAATGCACGACGGGGTGAGGCGAAACTACATCATACCAAATCAAAAATCCTAAATAAAAAATTCTAAGCAACGAGGCGAAGCCAGACCACACACAAAAAAATAAAAATCGGGCGAAGCCAAATAAAAAATCATAAACATGTATCACGACGGGAAAATTCACGTCGAGGTGAGGCAAAGAGGTTTTTGGATCCGCCCGGTGCGGAGCACGGGCACAAAATCTAGTATAATGTTTATTAAAACCCTAATATTTAGGTTTCCACATAGGATATATACCGAGACACCATTGGAGATGCTCTTACATAAATTTTGCCGATTAGTTCTCCTTGGATATGATAAAAAAAAAACATATCTACTTGACTTTGGTCAATTAAGATTAAAAAGTCTTTTCCCGTAGATAACAAAAATTTGCCCCCCTTATAGCAGCCATCTTTTTCTCCTCATTTTGCTTTTTTTGGTAAGTCCAAAATGTATTAATGAATAGCAAAATTACAAAGCGAAATAAGTAGCAAGAAAAGAGGTCAGAAAAACCCCAAAAACTTACTACTTACTTGAAACGAAAATAAAATACATTTGGTAATTCAATAGACAAGATAAAATCAGGCCTATTATCATAACTAAGACCTTCCCCTTCTTCTAACAAGCAACCCCTTTTAGCCATACAATCTGCCGCAAAGTTTGCCTCTCTACAGGAATGAATAAAGCAAATGGAATAATATCTTGCCTTCACAGCCACCCATCTTGGTCTAAGAAACCAAGGAACAACAGTATCATCACATGAGAAAACCGAGACAACACTCATGGAGTCTGTTCTTATACAAATATTGCCAACTTCGAACTTAGTTGCCCACTCCAGTCCCACAATGACACAAAATAACTCAGCCAAATAGTTAGTTTGCACACCAAATCCAACACTCATAGCTCCAACCACATTAGCATTGGCATCACGGACAACCACACCAGCACCCGCCCTTCCTGGATTACCCCTAGCCGCTCCGTCACAACATAACATCAGCTCATTAACTTGTGGAGGCTCCCAAAAACATTCTATCATACTCTTACACCTCAATCTCAACTGTAATTTTCTCCGTGTTTACATTTTTCCTGGTTTGGTTGTTGCCTGCTGCTCGTGCCATTGAGACAAGGATTTCGTTACATTTTGTCAAATTCCTTGTGTAATTCGAGCACACTTCATTGTTTACAAGTTACCAGAGTCTGCAAATGTAACTGTTAAGTTAAACAACTACTTGTGTAATAACTTACAGGATTGCACTCTCATACAGGTAATGCATAGTAGAATCCACAAGCAAAAAATGAACAAGTTTTTCCCAATTTGATATGACAATTTTTCTTTTCTTTTAGTAGTTCATACATATAGATTGCCCCAAAAGACACCGTTTCTGAAATTTAAATGTGATTGATAAGGAAAGAACACAACAATTTTATGCCTTTTTGAACGTAATTGCTAGCGGTACATCACTTAAACCTAACCATCTACTACCATCCTCATAAAGAACGCCCAAATCCCCACAAACAACTTTGCATAGCTTACAAACACTGGGGCAATAAACAAGTTTATAGTCTCCTCCATGTTTTTCTATCTTAAACCAGTTATTAACTGTCCCTAAACCTGGATTACCAACAACCCCACCGGTTTTGACGTACCTCTTTCCCGTTAAATCATCAATTTCTCCAAGTCTCCAAGTAGTCGATTGTACACAAGTCGTCGCTGTTGAAAACACCACATTCACATCAACTGATATATTTACTGCCTTCAGATTCCTATCAGCATGCAAAAATCTCAATGGTATTCCCTTAGAAACTTCAAAATTTTCCTGCAGAACGAAGAATGGACATGTATTGTCTCGCAGCCCAATTCCCAGTCCACCACCTCTCCCTACAGGAAGAGCATAGTAGTTTGACGCCGTTTGGAGTTTCGAACCATCGATATCAAGCACAGTTGTGTCGGTTAAAGCCAGAGACGATATGATATTCAAGGAAGAAAGTACGAGAGCTAGAACTAGTAAACTCATCTTCATTTTCTTATGCAATGTTTTCTACTAATAGAGATTGTAATCAGGGCATGTGAGATTTATAAGAGCAGAAGCCTATGGTTGCCTGATATATATTCATAAAAAGATTCATAAGAACTGGACTTCCCAACATGTGAAACAGATCACGGATAGAGAACACAGAGAGAAAACCAAAAATGATGCAAATCTAAACAGGCCTATGCAAATTATACTGCTCATGTGACACAAGAGACGAAAACCAAAAATTGTTTTTTCCTAACAAGTCTTTTTCTTATGGTTATCATTATATGTACATACTGGTGGTAGTTGAACCATTACTATTTCTATACAATTTTTTCTTCCTGTAATATTTCAAAACAGAAATGGTTGATTATGTGAATGCCACTTACTTTGTTTGTTTTCGGTTTGTTTTCAGATAGCTAATGTTGAGTGTAATTTGTTTCATTATCCATGAGTGAATGACTAATCAAATGATCTTGAGGACACCTGACCTTTACTCAGCGAAACAATTAAAAACTATTGGTTGTTGACAAGTAGAATGAGATGTTTATCATACCGTTTTTGTTTTTGTTGAACTTGGCGAACCTGTTTGGCCCCAAATCTTTAATCAAGTATGACTACTGCTACCAGTATGTTGCTCCGTGTCTTTACTTTCCTCCAGAGATAGCAATTGCTGATCTAACTGCTCACTCATGTTAGAGAACCAGTGAAGCCCAGCTAGAGCCTTTTCTTGTTCTGTAACCTGCAATAGACATATTTGGGCATGTCAATGCTAGCCTCTGAAACTTCTGCACATAATCTATGAGAAAAAAGCAGACTATTATGAACTATTAAAAATATGGCATCAGAAGCAAATCTCGCTTCCTATCTTTTTACTTGAACAAAAAAAAAAAAAAAAATCATTTTCTTTCGTTATTGAGAGAAAGGAAAATTAACTATTTTCTTTCACATATTTTCTGCATCAACTAAGAAAATCAGTTTACCAACAAATTACGTAATATATTTTTTTTTTTTTGAGATACGGGAGAACTGGACTCTGAACATATGCGGTATACGGTATACCTTGGGAACAAATGCAACACCCATCATGAAGTCATATATAATTATCTGGTTTACTATATCAAGGCCCACCTCCTCACTATACTAGCCTTGCCGTTGTTTTTGAAATATAGTGAGTAGATTACGACGGATGTGCGATTGAGGGATACTTATATTATGAATTACTTTCCCCAACCAATAGTGTTTGCTAAGAGGTGTTTTTAGGGGTAAAAATACTAAAATACCCTTCCCTCAAAATAAAAATCTAAAAACTTAAAATCAAAAAACAAAATTATATCCCCCATTTCCGTCTTCACTTTGCCAAAGATTCTCGTTAGGGTTAGGGTTTTGAAACCTAAATATTCTCCACTTTGAAAACGATTTTTTCTTACACTCGGAAGTGATGAAGACCATGCCGTAAGTGATGAAGACCATGTCGAAAGTGATGAAGACCATGTCGGTAGTGATGAAGACCATGCCTAAGTGATGAATACCATGCATGTAGTGATGAAGACCATGCCTAGCAGTGATGAAGACCATGTCGGAAATATTTTTTTACGTCCCCGAAAGTAATGAAGACCATGCCGGAATTGATGAAGACCATGCTTAAAAAATGGTGTCGGCATGCTCAGAACTAACATTCAATGTCGTAACTAAATGCCGGCATGCTCGATAGAAATCTATCAATGCCAATAGTCAAGTGAAAAAATTCAAATTTCTCGGATACTTTACATCATGTGCCGACAAAGAAATTTAAGCAACATACTATGCCATTACCAAGATCGCCATGCTCGAGAATTAACTAACTGTGCCGGCAGTGGGCTGATTAAAACCAGAAAAATTTCAAAACGGAATAGCAAGGGGTTACACCCCACCCCCCCCCTCCGGATAGTGACAAACATTTATGAAAATTTCCAACAAATGCCGGCATGGATGGACGACCGACATACTGTGTTGGTTGAATATTCACTGGTATGTGAAAATATGGTGTGCCGGCATTGATATAACTATGAATACCATGCCGGTTTAGGTTGTTTCGGCATGGTATTCATAGTGATATCAATGCCGGTAGGATGTTTTGCAGGTGCGGCCATGGTGAATCCAAAGTTACATCTGGAGAAGATTCAACATAAAAGACATATTTGTTGCTAACGTGAAGACTCAAAGACATCTCTTTGGTCACTATGGTCACTCATCCTAACCAAAAATTTTTAACCCAACATTCATACTTCTAATCTCTCCAAAATGATAAAGATTTCTATAAATCATTTTCAAACTAATCAATCAACATAACTAATTATTATTAACCACTAAACCTGATTAATGAGGGGTAGATTAGGAATTAGTGAAAATACATGAATATGGGGTGACCTTGATTTACTATTTAAATCTCGTTTTTGTCTTTTTCATATATCCCCCAATTAATATAAGTATCCCCCAATCTCGCGTTCATTACAATGGGTGGAACTATGAGACAAAAATCCCTGAGAGGCATTTTTCTCACTGTTCTGAAGTCCCTACATACAATTGAATAGGTACTATTACTAATTTAGAAGACGAAGGTAATGATAAAATGGAAGTTTGAAACTCTTCACAGATTATAACCATTATAATATCATGTAGAAATTAAGAGTTGTACAGTAGAAACTTCATTAATTAATATTCGAATATTTAATAAAACTCTTAAATAATATTTTTAGTCGGTTAAAGTCGAGGAACAACGTGCCAAATTAATAATTCGTTAAGATTATAAATTAATACATTTTTGACTACTTATGTAGACCTCATATGAAATATAAATTAATATATATATATATATATTCAATACACTAATGTTTTATGAAGATTTCTAGAAAAATAAATCAGTTGTCTTTTGTTTTTTTGTTAAAACCAATATCATACTGAACTAATTTTTCTTATCATCATAAGAATTTCTAGTGTTGTTTCCCATGACCAAATGAGAAATTATTTAATGTGATTGTCGCTTTAACAACCTCGTTTCGTGAAGGGGCATCTATATTGTAGAACTTTCATCATTTTTTTTCCCATCATTATCGTTCCCATAACGCTCTCAATTATTTCCTAATGTCAACAATTGTGTAACTTCATTTTCTTCCAGATATTCAAGAATTGATTGAACTACGCACAACCTGTGATATTTCAATTATATAAACAAATATAATGCGGAAAATAAATAACACAAACACCAGAAGTTATGTTTTTGAGGAAATCGCAAATGCAGAAAAACCCCGGGACCTAGTTCAGATTTGAACACCATACTGTATTAATCCACTACAGACTCTAGCCTACCACAAGTTAACTTCAGACTGGAATGTAGTTGAGCCCTAACCAAGTCTCCCACCGATTAAGGTGTAGTCGCGTTCCTTACACCTCTGAATCCCAGCAGGACTCGACGCACTTGATTCCATTAGCTGATCTCACCCACAACTAAGAGTTGCTACGACCCAAAGTCGAAGAATTTATAAACAAATATGTCTCCCAAAGAAAAGTCTATTCTCGATAGATAAATCGTCTCCCCACGAAAATACCTACTAAGTTTTTGTTCCGTCTTTTGATAAATCAAGGTGAACAGGAACCAATTGATAATCCGGTCTTATATTCTCGAAGAACAGCCTAGAAATATCAATCACCTCACAATAACTTAACTATATGGTAGTAGAACAAGTTATTTTGGAATCACAAAGAATGAGACGAAGAGCTTTGTGATTACTTTTTATATCTTACCTATCGAGATAAATCTCGAGCAAATCTTAGAGAGATAATACTTAATAAGATAGAACAAGTAAGACTCGAACACGCAACTACAGAGAAAATAGTTGGGTATGGATTCAATCCAAATGAAGTCTTTAAGTCGTTAACCTATAATGGTTTTAGGAAAAACCTAGGTTAAAGGAGAATCGACTCTAGTCGCTACTAGTATCACACAGGAGGTGGGGGGATTAGGTTTCCCAGTTTCTAGAGTTCTCCCTTATATAGTCTTTCAAATCAGGGTTTGCATTCTAAGTTATCTTACTAACAAAGTAATCAATATTCACCGTTAGATGAAAACCTGATTTAAGATTCAAGCTAATATTGCTTAAACCAAGGCTATATCTCTCCACCGTTAGATGGTCTTCGCTTGTTACACACAAATAAAATATACCTTCATTTAGATATGGATAATCGTACCTAAACGTGTATATTGAGTTGGCTCAATAACAGTTAACCGAAGTTAGCCATATGAACACTTTTGTACTAACCTAATTCATCTTAACACTTCTACATCAAATGATAATCAAATGAATCTAATTGTGTTATTCATAGAGTTGTTCAATTGTTTGTATTCTCATAGAAGTATACAAGACACAATTGAAGCAAAATCATATTTGATTCACAAGAATCAATTCATGAACATTTAGCCACGGTTTGCAAAGATTGCATTCCTTAATATATAAATTTATTTGTTCATGAGTATGAAATCATACTTAACCGATTTTAGAACTTAACCACATAGTTTGCAAACGGATACACAAACTTAAGTTTCAGACTTTGATCTTTTCCGACAATTCAAACGAACGCTGCATCACCGGCGTTCTCAGGCATCGAATTCGGTGAAACAGTTTGTAAACGGATAGGAAAACTTAGTTCCTGGAATTTTACAGTTAAAACCGTTCGCATACGGGTATGCATACTTGGTTCCCGGACCTGAATTATTCTTACAACAATTTACATATGGGTATGCATACTGTGCTATATCCAGACAATGGTTAATTGTTCTAAACTCCTATTTCAATCATTGAAACATCCTTGGAAGACGAAAATAGTTGTCTCACACAATCTATTAGCTTATAAGTAATTTTCAAGTGATCGAACGATCAATACGAAACATTCCGAGTCGACATCAAATGACTGTCTCACACAAATCATGTAAGATGTTACAAGGTAATTTTCACATGATCATCTTTTGACTCATTATTTAGTTTCCAACAATAAATTGTTTCCAACTAAACTCGTCAAGAATAATGATGAACGTGGTTCAATCAAAAATCTTTCTAACACATATTTCGAGAAAGATATAAGCGAGTTAAACTCAGCTCGAAATATCAAATGTGTATAATGTAAAAGTCTATATAGCTCTACGACTTAGTCTCAATAAGATATAGAATATAATAGACTTCTGAGTGATAGATGAGTTCAAGTCTCCACATACCTTTTGTTGATGAAGTTCCTCCAAGCTCCCCTTAGTAGATCTTCGTCTTCAATCGATGAACGTCGCGAAGTCTAAAGCTCAACTACACATTATATCCTAATCTGAGACATAGCTATAAGTAGACTAGAAATCAAGACTTATAGTTTTGACACCTAAACTTGACAAACAAGCTTGAGATAGCAACGCTTGCGAGTTCGACCAAGCAGTGATCTAACAATCTCCCCCCTTTTTCAATTTAGTGACAAAACTATCAATACATATGGATTACAAAATAAATAAACTTTGTAGATTCTCATCCAAATGCTTGATTTCCTTGGTTCTTCAACATTCCTTGAATTCTTCGTCACTCCAAGTACTCCAGTGATTCTGAACGTGTTCAACTCATCATCATAGTTGTTGAAGACCCGTAGCCATAACAATAAGAAAATAGGTGTTCTCAATTATTGTTATACAGTGTCATAATATTATTACACAACATCAAAGTCCAATTGTATCACAACTTTGACAATAATACTACGGTGATATGTATCAGTCCCCCTTAGTCAATACTTCATCTCACAATGAAAACCACTCCCCCTTACATAATGATCTGTAAACAATATGTATGTAGTGTGAACTACAAAACAATTCTCCCCCTTTTTGTCAATATAAATTGGCAAAGGTACGAAAACTAGCGGGATCATAATGAAATCCTCAAAGAGATTATTCATGACTAAAAGAGAACATATTAATTTTGTTTCGATGATTCACATAGTCGAAACTTAGTATATTCATCAAGGAGTTTATAAAGATACAAGATAACTCCTACAATATTTCACGGTCGCACTCCCCCACAAAGATTTGGCAATTAAGCACAAGTTCAATTAAGAACTCTCCCCCATAAAATGTCATTCCCGAATGAACAACAACAGCGACCTTACTTTTACAAGAAAATAATGATTTCTTTGGACATTAATAAATCACATGAAACATGAATTTGTATCCATAAAACTCAATTAAATTAACCACAAGAGAACCTTAATGATTAATTTTATCGGAAATGCTCAACATAAGAAAACTTACGGAGCCATACAATACTTTCACATAGAAGTGGATCAGGGAAAGATCAATACTGCGGAATATTCAAAAATTCAATCTATCTTTTATCAATATTTGCATAATGACATAATAGACTTAACTTTTGACATATATGGGACAATCATAGTTCACGGACGTAAACACACATATCCCATAAAATTTTTGCAATATATAAAACCAATAAAGATTAATACTGCAAAATCATCTTCCAAATAACTTAGAATTTAAATAAATAAATCTAAAACATTGCAAGATGAAAATCGTTAGCAAGAACTATGTGTAATCACAATATTTGTTATTCCTAAACCTAGTTATCCTTCTTAAAACACAAGAATAAATTCTCATAAGAAGTTTCCTAAACACAAATCAAAATCTAAAAACAAAACTGAAAAGACTTACACATAATTAGAAACCAGGGATCGAACAAAGACAAGTTCTTTAGTTGGTTTCTTCAGTTCGGTCTTCAGAAACTCAAGATTTTTTGTTGCAATTTCAAGTTGATCACTTACAACCCAAAAATCTCGAAGAAGATTTCCAACCAATTGAGATGACATCTGAACTAGAAGGTCGTTTTCATGGTCAACTGCATGAAATTAGGTTATGAAAAGAGGGTTCTTGTGAAACTCAATAACTTTGCCATCTTCAACTTTGTCTTCCTTTTTGCATCCATCCATCGAGCAGTTCATGATAGCACAAGAGAGTTCTTGAGGTTACGGAACTTATATGTATCTAAGAAGGAGAACCACTCTTATATATATATATATATATATATATATATATATATATTTCATAGGGAGAAACCCTAGGGTCACAAAACATATTTTCCAAACATGCTTTTTTTTTTAGAGCCATACGTTTCAATATGGAACCTAGTTGCACTAATCATTCGTGATTATGAACCGAAGTTCAAAACCAAGAAAATAATGGATCCTATTTTGAAGAATGTTTTTTGACAAAAAAATCAAAAATAGGTTCTTAACATATGACCGAAAACCTTAGCTCAAATAAATAGAGCATAAGCATTTGTTGAGAGACAACAAATCAACTGTCTTTAAGGAAGAACATAAAGAAGCATTTCAAAGTGAACAACAAAGAGTATTATCTCAAGAGTTATTGATCATTTAAATTACAAAGTGCTATAACTAACCGGAGCAGGGCTCAACAGTAAGATGATCATTATTTTATTTAAAACAAAACACAACAAAGACCACTTTGTCAAGAAGAGTATCTTCTTGGGAAACATGTGCATCCTCACACGGTCTCAAAGAGAATGCACAACTGTAAGCAATCAAGTTGTACTTCGATGAGCATATTGCTCATTAAGGGTGTTGACATTCTCAACTTTTATTTCTTGAACAACATCAGAGAAGTCAATAGAGTTAGTCTCAAGAGAATCAATAAAAGGAGAAAAAGATATACCTGAAGCTGCTGCCTTCCTTGCCTTCTTAATGATACGCTTGAGTCTATTTATCTTTGGTCTTGAGTTACGAGTAGAATGTAAAAGATAAAATGTACTCAATATCAACGAACGTCAATTGATAGGAATTTGTTCTGAAAATAAAAATATTAAAATTTAATAAAAATAACCTAGAACATCAAGAAAATTAAACTCCAAACACTCGGGTTCCAATCTTGAAACTAATTACTTATTATATACGGGTAGTTAGTGAAGATCAAGAACCTAAAAGACATGAGTATTTATAAAAACCAAACAACTTCTAATTTAAGGGGTATTTATACCTTCTCTGCCTAGGTAAGAGGGACAAAGGGTGTATGTAGCCATTTTTTGTTATTCCAATATCCATGTTCCTAAGAAACCGTTCGATCTATAGGCGGTAGATTCTCAGTAGTGCATTCACGCACCACTGTTTTTTGTATACCCATTTGACAACTCATTCTTCTTGATAACAGTAATCTTTAGTTTGGGTGAGTCACTCAGTTCTTTTAATTGAAGATTTTTTCTTACTCATTGGACCAACAAAGCAGTTATTTGTCCTTATAACACTATTCTTTTTACGGTTGTAAAAAAACTTTGTGTTATCTTTACAGGAAAGAATTGGCTCATCACAACACTTTCCTTGTCTGAGTGTTGGACATTTAAGACCACTAATATGAGAAATAGGTTTGATTACTTCCTTAGACATCCAAATAAGAATGTTATGAAGTTTTTCATTCCTTAAACGAAAACGACATCTCCTTTCAAGGTGACCCTTGTTTTCGCAATAGTAACACCCGTACGGAATGTTATTAACCTTTCTCGTATGACTGTTTTAGGAGTGTAATACCCCGATATTCGGGTGGTTGGCCGAATGGAATATAAGTGATGGTTCGTCCTTTCCTAATACAAAGGCCTTTTCGGCTGGCCGGCTCCGAGTTGGCGTAAAACTATGCGATTAAGCGTGCTTGGATGGGAGCAATCCAGGGATGGGTGACCTTCCGGGAAGTTGCTACTGGATTACCGCAGCGATTCCCGTTGAAAACCACATACTGCCGGATAACCGCAGTGGCTAAGTGGGGACAATATCGGGGACGAGTCATTACAAGGAGAGAGACAACCCTTGTTCGTTGAACCTTCTGCCGCCGAAGGTGATTTTTCACTTTTGCCATCAGTGAAGTTTCTATGCTGGAGATTTCCATTAGCACAGACAAAATTGATCTTACTACAACTTGGAGCGTTTATTCCTTCATAGCCCAAACCTCGTGTATCACGATGCTTTTCACATGCTCCCAGCATAGTGGATCATTTCGTCGAGCTAGCATTGAACCTTTTCAAGTTCTCGTCCAGTGATTTACCTTATTAAGGGAAGCATTTAGGTTAGCCTCCAATTGTTTTCTCTGTCACTGAAACTATTTTTTTGAGAGTCATATCTTGCTTCAGATTCTGCAAGTTTTTCCTTCAACACAAAGAGATTCCGACGAAGATTTTCACGTTCGGAATTCTTTGAACGCACATATTATTCACGATCTTTAAGTATAGATTGTAAGAGATTATATCCACAATCGTATCCCTTAAAGAGTTTTCTCATTTTCCTGTTTTCTAGACAAAGAAACTCAGCCAAGCAAGATGTTGACTTCTTTTTCTTTATGAGATGGTCAAAGAGCTTGATATATTGCGAAACTTAGCATCTTGTCCATTATCTGAATCACTTTCATCTGAAAGATCATCCAACTGTTCATCTAGGCATGTTTCCCAATTATACACAGTTTCAGACAATGAAGAGGACGTGAGAGGAATCTCAGGAGAAACAAAGCTTTGAACCAATTCAGAACGTTTCTGAACTGGTGATGCGTTGTTTGAGATATCACTTCTGTCCATAGAATCAGATTGCTACAAACACAGACTTATGAGGTCTTTAACGTGTTTGCCTGCTCTGATACCAATTTAAAATGCGGGGGTACAACAACTATAACCAATATTTCGTTCGGCAATGTGTATGGAGTAACTCCAATATAATTCCAAGAGAATCAACTAGACAGTCACACTCAAGCAAGGAAAATATATCCAAGAGTTATATCCCTGTTTATTCTTACAACAGTTTGCAAACGGGTACAAAAACTTAGTTCCCGTAATTTAACAGTTAAAACCGTTCGCATACGATTATGCATACTTGGTTCCCAGACCTGAATTATTCTTACAATAGTTTGCATACTGGTATGCATACTGTGTTATATCCAGACAATGGTTAATTGTTCTAAACTCCCATTTCAATCATTGAAACATCCTTAGAAGATGACAATAGTTGTCTCACACAAACTATTAGCTTATAAGTAATTTTCAAGTAATCGAATGGTCAATACGAAACATTCTGAGTCTACATCAAATGATTGTCTTACAAATCATGTAAGATGTTACACGGCGATTTTCACATGATCATCTTTTGACTCATTATTTAGTTTCCAACAAATAAACTGTTTCCAATTAAACTCGTCAAGAATGATGATGAACATGGTTAAAGCAAAAAGCTATCCAACACATATCTCGGGAAAGATATAAGCGAGTTAAACTCAGCTCGAAATATCAAATGTGTATACTGTAAAAGTCTATATATACGAATTAGTCTCAATAGGAGATATAATAGAATAGACTTCTGAATGATAGATGAGTTCAAGTCTCCACATACCTTTTGTTGATGAAGTTCCTCCAAGCTCCCCTTAGTAGATCTTCGTCTTCAATCGATGAACGTCGTGAAGTATAAAGCTCAACTACACATTCTATCCTAATCCGAGACATAGCTATAAGTAGACTAAAAATCAAGACTTATAGTTTTGACACCTAAACTTGACAAACAAGCTTGAGATAGCAACGCTTGCGAGTTCGACCGAGCAGTGATCTAACACAAACACTTCAAGACCATAATCACTCTTCCCCTGTTGACATATCTAAACTTTGTAAATTAGCATCACCAACTCTAATCCATTTATGATTATTGAATATATCAGTTCGCAAAAATTCAACACACACAAATTTACCCTCATTTCTAACCAAATTCATCCTCAAATAAAATAAAATCACAATTTCATAAACTAACTTATAAAAGTAAATCAGTGTCTTCATTGAAACTAACTTATAGAAGTAACCATTAATGGTTAATGCATCTTCGGCGACTAATTTCCTGACTTATATAAATTAGCGCATCAATTGTTTAGTGTACATAAAGAAAATTGGTAATTTTGAATCTTTACCTCTTCCTCATAGTTTTGTTGTTGTATTGCTCTTTCAAGTGTATAATCCCAAAAACAAATATTAGAATTCAGTATTTAGAAACTTATGATAACGGCTAAGAGTTAGTATTTTTTAGAAAAATTGAATTTAATGAAGTTCCAGTTTTTAGAAACTTAAAAAAGACCGTTAAGAAATCTAAACATCTATATAAAGATAACCACGTGTAAGAGTAATGCCCGGATATCGAACTTCTAATCTCTGCTCTAACACTCTCCAACTCTCTATATATAGTTTCTATTCACCTTCTTCTTCGTTCTCCATTTTTCTTTAAATTTCTTGATCTTCTCCGATGGCTTCCCTGGTTTCTGATTTTAATTTGTATAATTTGTTGTTTATGTTCATCTATTTCAGCTAGGTCGATGCCCACAAACACTTCTTCCTCTGGTGACTTAATCAAAGAGAAAGGAAATAAAATCCTTCACAAAAACTTTATTGTTGCTCCACAAAAGAAATCTTCTCCAACTGGAACACTTGTGAAGAACATTGATAATGGAACAACAACTTCAACATCAACAACCTTCCTCTTTGATTCACATGGAAAAGTTTTTGTTCAAAGCAAGTGGAGAGGATGGATGGTTATGGTTAGCTTTTCTATAAGAGGTCCTAGCAGGGACGTTTCACACTTTCTAGAGGCTCTAGGCGTACCTCTAAATTTGGCTCTTTTAGGCGCACAAATATATTATAATTTTTTCTAAAAAGAAATTTAATGGTCATACCTATATGAAACTAACAATTAGTATTTACACACATAGTGACTTACCCATATTCTTATACGTTATTGTAATACATATCACTAAATGTAAGGATATGTAGTATTTTTTACGAAACAATATTCTACTTTTACAACATTATATATATTTATCTATATATAATATGAAAAAGAATTGTCATCTTCGTTTTTTGGAATTTAGAGAAAATAAACAATATTTCAAATTGATATTTGTTTTTATATAGATTATTTGAAATTAGAGAAAATTATTTTTTAAAAATGTTTACCAAAAAATCCATAATTATATTAAATATGAAAATAATATTTAAACAAAAATACAAAGAATCATATTGTACTAGAAAAATTATATGTAAAAAGATTTTATTACAAATTGTGTTTTTAATAAATGGGAAACATTTAGACAATTAAATTAGTAGTAATGCATATAGTAAATACATTAATGAAGATAATTGAAGGCATTATTGATTACTTTCTTCATTTCAGTTTTAACTGTTTTTTTTGTAATTAATATTAAAATTTACATAATAATAAATTTTCAGCGGTAGCTACTTCTTTATATTATCATCTAGGGAATTTATTTAGTTAAATTGTTCATTGGAAATAATTGCAATAATTGATTTTCATGAATAGATCTTTTATGTATTGTTTTCCATGATATTTATATTCTGCCATTTTTTCATTGTGGTCGATCTCATAATAATCTTCAATAGTTATGCTTATAACTCTCATGTTCTTCCATGAATAACTAAAGGTGAAATTTTTTGACGATTGATTCATGTCTTGTATCTTCTTGTGAGATTTGTTAAAATTAGATAAAATTATTTTTATACTCCCTCCGTTCCATTTTAGATGATGTTTTAGGGTTATTTTCTTGTTCCACAATACTTGAATGTTTTCATATTTTTCCAAAAAACTACCAATAATACCCTAACATTTTGTCTTGGAACTATAAGTTTATTTTTAAAAGCACTAATAGCAATTAATGTTTGAAGACTTTTTATAAGGGTATAGATGGAAAATCTTGACATATCTCACCATTTCTTAATCTGCGTGAAAACTACAAGAACATCATCTAAAATGGAACGGAGGGAGTAATAAAAAGATCACCTTAGGTGTTCTATTTTGATAATGATATAAATGGAGGTGAGTTCTTATAATTGAACCGGCGTTTAGTTGACATATCTTTAGAGGGGAGTGTGTTTGTGAAATTTAGGAGAGAAAAGTCCCTTTAATCTCTTTAAGGCGAAAGAAAATAAGTACTCTTAATGTCAACTGTTTTCCTAATGACTTAATTCATGAGAAACCCAATTCTCATCACCTCTGTCAACTTTGTGACAGAGAGGGAGATAAATCACAATAATTTACTACTAATGATATATGGCTTTTTGAAACATTATCTTAAGGGGGAAGTTAATTAATATGTGTGCTCATCGTCCTATCTATCAAACATTGACATGTAAAGGCTAAGGGAGAGTACATAACAAAATAAGAAGTAGTATCTTTATATGTTTGAAAAGTATATTGTGCTTAGAAGTGACAAATGATACTACTTATTAGGATAACAATAATACGCGAAAATGAAAGCCATCCATGCAAATTCTGAAGGGTAGGAATATTAAAGTTGTTATCTATCACTGTCGAATCTTCAATTGCCTGTACTCAACGAACACACGAAGAACCGTAGAAGAATAAAATTAAACTTTCAAGAAATCAAGAAAGAATCATGGCGTTTGTACTGAAAGTAAAACTTGTCAAAGTCCATATTATTTCAAAAGTTTTATCACCAAAATTGATAAAACGGAGATATTGTTAGAGTGAATGCTCGGTTCAACCTCCACGCGTTGATATGGAAAGTATGTTGTCAAATTTTGATGCCAAAATTATTTCTAAATTCATAACCTATTAAAGTTAGATTCGGTATAGATATATTAGGTAGTAAACTCTTAGGTTCATCCAAGTTACTTGCGAAATTAAAGATTGAAGATTACATGAAGAACTTCATCAAAGGTTAGTAAAAAAAAGATTGATTTTTCTTTCAGATTGCTTTCCCTTATATCTATCTATCATAACAAAACCGAATATTTTATCAAAGATGGTTCTTGTCATAAACTAGATGTTCGGCTAAAGTTTAGTGAAGTTTCGATGTCAAATTCATGTTGGCGTTACTACCATCAAGTAATTATTCTCTCATGAGTTTCGAAAGTATAGGTTCACAAATCTATTTAAGAAATTTCTTTGAAATTTATACATATTAGATTGCGAACCTATGTTTTAAGTTCGCAAAACTTGAAGAGAAAGAAATTTTCCTGAACTCGGATTGGTTTGAGTTCGCGAACCTATATTTTGAGTTGGCGAACCTAGTGGAGAAAGAAATATTCTTGAGCCCAAACTTACTTAAGTTCTCGAATCTAGTTTTTGAGTTTGCAAACCTTGATTAGAAAAGATTCCATTGACACTTCTCTAATTGAGTTCGTTAACTTAAAATCTTAGGTTCGTAAATCTAAAGGTACAAAACGTCCAAAAACTTCTTTTGACAAGTGTTGTACTTTTACTTTTAGCATGTGAAAATGCGGGGGTCTAACAACCACACCTAAGGGTGCACACGGTACGGTTCGGCTCGGTTCTTGCCAAGACCGAGTGCACTGAACCTCCCTAAACTCTGTTCCAAAATTTTGGACCGGTGCACTGCACTCATGCCTCGGTTCCTGATCTTGTTCGGTACCCGATGATGGTTCCGGTACTATACTCGGTTCCAGACAGCAAGTAATTCTAACCAATAGCTAAGGGTAGCGTAATATGAATCCGAAAATAAAAAGCAGAAAACACTGAAATCATTCCTTTATATGAGAAGTTGACAACAAGGTAAGTGTCGTCACAAATACCACTGGCTCCTTATGTTAGAGTGGACGAAGAACAGACGCTAAATTGCTTACAAATACACTCAAAGACAATCCGCAAATATCAAATGCGGTATGATCAGATCTCGAAAGCTTGAAAGTGGAACACTACATGGCGCACCTCAAATGAAGCCAAAGAAGCTCGTTCTAAGATTGTACACAGGGGACGTGTCTTGGCAATGATAGGGCTCGTCGTGTAACAACTTGGTATTGCTCGGCATAATCTCTCTCTGCATCTAATGACGTATCTGAAAGAGCCATGAAGATATTCAATTATTAGCTCGATATAACATATATGGATTAGATGTATGAATAACATAATCTGGTTTTGTTAATTGTGTGTAGAAAGTAGACTTCTGCGTTGGAAGAAGTAGCTAACGAGGAAAATCAAGTAGACCAATAGAAAGAAACAGAAAAAGGAAAACGATGTTCTTGGTCATCATCGATAAAATTCATGGCTTTCAAATAATTCTACCCCTAAATCCTATGGTTAGAATAATTCGGTACTTTCGGTCCGGGACGGCACGGGACTAGGGCAGGACCGTGTACCTGTACCTGCTTATCTCCGGTTCTTAGTTTTTGGACCTGTACCCCCTTCCTCGGTTCGGTCCAAAATCGTGTCTGGTTCCACCGGTTCGGACGATCCGGTCCCGCCGGCGGTTCCTGTGCACCCTTAACCACACCCAACAATTCGTTTGGCAATATGAGAGGACTTTACTCCAATACACTTTCTAGAGAATCAACTAGACAATCAGACTCAATCTAGAGTAAAGTATATCAAAGAGTTTAATATCTCTAACTTTTAATTCAATCGGCAATCAACAAATAGGAATCTGCGAGCCTGATTGAATATAAGAGGAATAACTTGAACGGTACCAAAGACCAATGTTCAAGTGTCAATCAATGTAAATCAACAACCAAAGGTTGGATATTCTAATTGATTGATCTTAACGCACAACCTGTGATATTTCAATTATATAAAAAAATATAATGCGGAAAAGAAATAACACAGACACCATAATTTTGTTAAAGAGGAAACCGCAAATGCAGAAAAACCCCGGGACCTAGTCCAGATTGAATACCACACTGTGTTAAGCCGCTACATACACTAGCCTACTACCAATTAACTTCGGACTGGACTGTAGTTGAACCCTAATCAATCTTACACTGATTCAAGGTACAGTTGCGCTTCTTACGTCTCTGATCCCAGTACGATACTACGCACTTGATTCCCTTAGTTGATCTCACCCACAACCAAGAGTTGATACGACCCAAAGTCGAAGACTTGATAGAAAAATCTGTCTCACACAAAAAAAGTCTATAGAATTGAATAAATATGTCTCCCACAGAAATACCCAAGAGTTTTTGTTCCGACTTTTGATAAATCAAGGTGAACAAGAACCAATCGATAAACTGGACTTATATTCCAGAAGAACAGCCTAGAATTATCAATCACCTCACAATAATATTAATCGACTAGAGAAAGAAGATATTGTGGAATCATAAACGATGAGACGAAGTGTTTGTGATTACTTTTCTATCTTGCCTATCGGATATATAAAATCTCGAGTCAATTATTCCAATTCTAATCAACACGATAGAAACAGCAAGATCAGATCACGAAACTACAAAGATAATAGTTGGGTCTGGCTTCACAATCCCAATGAAGTCTTCAAGTCGTTAACCTACAGGGTCTCGAGAAGAAACCTAAGGTTAAAGGAGAATCGACTCTAGTTATACAACTAGTAACACACAAGAGGTGTGGGGATTAGGTTTCCAAGTTGCTAGAGTTCTCTTTTATATAGTTTTCAAATCAGGGTTGCAATCTAAGTTACCTTGGTAACAAAGCATTCAATATTCACCGTTAGATGAAAAACCTGATTCTCCCAAGCTAATATCTTTCAACCGTTAGATCGAACTTAGCTTGTTACACACAAATGAAATGTACCCTCATTTAGGTTTATGTAACCGTACCTAAACGTGTACACCATGTTGGTTCACAAATAGTTAACCGAAGTTAGCCATATGATTACTCTCATATCAACCTTATTCATCTTAACCATAACTAGTTCAAATGACTCAAATGAAACTAGTTAAAGAGTTGTTCAATTTCTATATTCTCATGGATTATACAAGAATACAATTGAAGCAAAATAAGTTTGATTCACTCGAATCAATACATGAATATTATAGCCACGGTTTGCAAAGATTGCATTCCTTATTGATAAATGTTTAGGTTCACGTATAACCAATTTTAGAAAAGTAACACACTTAAGTATGCATACGGGTATGCTCACTTAAGTAACCGGATTTGAGTTTGTTTTAGTTTTCAAACTCAGCAGAAATTCACGGACGTGAACTTTCCGCCAGTACGCGTACGGGTACTCGCACTTTAGGTAACCGGATGAGTTTGGTTTTGGTTTTCAAACTCGGCAAAAATTCACGGACGTGAACTTCCGCCATTATGCGTACATGTACACATACTTACCCAGTCTCCTACAACCTTTTTGTATACACACAAGTATGCATACTTTAGGCTCCCGGTTTTGGACTTATACACTAATGTGTGAACACACTATGCTTATATCCAAAGATGGTTACAAGATTCTAAACTCTTTATTTCAATCATTGAAACATTATTCTATAATGATAATAGCCATTTTCACACACTATTAGCATCAAAGCAATTTTCAAGATATTGAAATAATCATTATCGAAACATTCCGAGCCTACATCAAATGATTGTATCACACAAACCACGTAAGATGTTACTCGGCAATTTTATCATGATATAAGATGAACTTGGTCGAAGAGAAAGCTTACCAACACATATTTCGAGAAATATGTGAGCGAGATATACTCAGCTCGAAATATCAAATGTGTATAGAGAAAACTATATCTTAACACGACTTATGTCTCAATATAGGAGATAGTAGAAATAGACTTTCCAAGTGATAGATGAGTTCAAGTCTGCACATACCTTTTGTCGAAGAAGTTCCACAAGCTCTCCTTAGTAGTTCTTCGTCTTCAAATGATGAACTCTGTGAAATCTAATCTCAACTACACTATCTATGTCCTAGTCCGAGACATCTATAAATAGGCTAGAAATCAAGACTTATAGTTTTGATCACTAACATTGACGAACATGCTTGAGATAGCAACGCATGCGAGTTTGACCGAGAAGTGCTCTAACAGCATGGCGCATGCTCAACGGTGTGTCATTTGAGCGTCATCTCAAGATAATGTTGCGTGATAAGAGGAATATTGTCCAAGGGCCAATATCGCACCATTATGGTGCATTACGCAGGTGTTGATGGTGGCTTTTAACTAGGGTTAAAATCGTAAAACCGCACATCTGGCATGACGTCATTATGATCATTGGCACATTTATCGAATCGATCAGCATGCTTACGTAAGAATGACCAGGGTACCTTTTTTCTTTCTATGTATCATGTTCCACTGATTGTAACCCCCAACATTGATTGACATCACCTTGCACAAAACCCTCATGCTACCGTGCCAAGGCATGCCAACCATGTCGGCCGCACCAGCTGTGCCAATGACAAACCGTGCCAGACCACATCTACGCGCCAAGGCATGCCAACCATGCCAGCCGCACCACTGTGCCAATGGCAAACCGTGCCAGCCACATCTCCGCGCCAAGGCATGCCAACCATGCCAGCCGCACTACTGCGCCAATAGCAAACCATGCAAAGCCAAACCGCGCCTTTCCTTGTCCCTAGCCATGCTAGCCGCACCATGTGCCAAACGGCATGCCAAACCATTGGCCCCACCTCGTCGAGCTAAACACACCTTGCCTTGGCCCTAGCCATGCTAGCCGCACCATGTGCCAACGGCATGCCAAACCTGCGGCCCCACTATACCATGTCGGCCTTCCCTATGCGGCTACTAAAACAAAGGCGTGCGACAATCAATGGTCACCCTTCAATCTCAGGAGCAAATCCTAGCCGTCCAAGGTTACCAGACAACGCAAGGTAACCTTTGGCCCGAAACCCTAGTTTGGCCACGCCAAGGCATGCCATGCTAACGGCATGCCAACCTAGCCGCGCCACCATGCTGGACTTCCATATGCGTCTACTAAAACGAAGGCGTGCAACAATCAACGGTCGCCCTTCAATCCCAGGATCAAATCCTAGCCGTCCAAGGTTACCAGACAACGCATGATAACCTTTGGCCCGAAACCCTAGCTTGGCCACGCCAAACCGCACCAAAGCATGCCATGCCAATGGCATGCCAACCTAGCCGCACCACCATGCTGGCCTTCCCTATGCGGCTACTAAAACGAAGGCGTGCGACAATCAATCTGCCGCCTTCAATCTCGAGAGCAAATCCTAGCCGTCCAAGGTTACCAGACAACGCAAGGTAACCTTTGCCAACCTAGCCGCGCACCATGCTGGCCTTCCCTATGCGGCTACTAAAACGAAGGCGTGCGACAATCAACGGTCGCCCTTCAATCCCAAGGATCAAATCCTGGCCGACCAAGGTTACGGACAACGCATGGTAACCTTTGGCCCGAACCCCTTAGTTTGGCCACGCCAAACCGCGCCATGGCATGCCAACCTAGCCGCGCCACCATGCTGGCCTTCCCTATGCGGCTACTAAAACGAAGGCGTGCGACAATCAACGGTCGCCCTTCAATCCCAAGATCAAATCCTAGCCGTCCAAGGTTACCAGACAACGCATGGTAACCTTTGACCCAAAACCCTAGTTTGGTCACGCCAAACCGCGCCAAGGCATGCCATGCCAATGGCATGCCAACTCTGCCACGCCACCATGCTGGCCTTCCCTACACGGATATCAAAAACGGAAGCGTGCAATGATCAACGACTACCTTTCCTCTTAAGATGCAAAATCTCGACCGTCGAAGGTCACCAAGCTAGCAAGTCTCCCAAGCTCGACTTGACAGGCAACAACCGTGCTACATGTTTTCCACGAAAACATTCGAGACATCAATACATATCACAAACGGGGATCCACTTTGGGTATTGGTTTGGCGGTTTACTGACGTGCGTCGTACACTACGCCGTCATAAGGAAGTGTAATAAGGATGAGGCGGTTAGTAAATACAAGTAGTAATGGTGAAACGCTCTTTTTTATGGAACATCAATTCCATGCGTTAACGGTTACCACCTACTCCCATTTACTCACCCATTTTTCCATTCCTTAATGAGACCGAGTACGTTTCACTTCAACTTGTATAAATAAGTCTTACCTATTTCCACCGAAGAGGAGTTGGGGGAGGAGCAATACAACACTCGAAACATTTGCTAGCTTTCCATCTGTTAGCTTCCCATTTTCTCGATACAAGTCGTGAAACCACTACTCTTCCGAATCAACTTTGGTCTCAATACTTTCTTCGCTTCCCTCCCCAAAACCAACCCATTATCCTCCTTTTTGTGACCGAAGCAAGTCTGGAATGGCCATTTCTCGGTTTAAGCCGGATTTGTACAGATTGATCTCTCAAATCTAAAGTTCTCCCTTGCGAGTAAATTGTTTAGGGTTTAAATTCGTTTCTCACCCACACACCCAAAATTACCGAAATCAGCGAAACCATTTTCACCCTCAAACAAAGAGTTACATTAACCAAGAACTAATATCGCATTAACATGGTGCATCGCGTCAGTGGTGGCTGCCCGAGGAAATGTTGTACCATCATGGCGTATCACTCCATTGGGTGACTGGCCGAGTGAAATATTTCACCACGATGGTGCATCATTCAAGTTGGTCGTCGGGACAAAACTGGATTTTGCACCACCATGGCGCATTGCTCAAGATGCATGGCGAAACGACCATCAATAGTGAAGCAAGAATGTCAACTAGTCCCCAACTTTTTAGTTGTAAAAATGTCAGTAAGACATATAGGGAGGGGTAGTTAGTTGAAGGTGCATATAGCGTAGATGCACTGGTAAGATTCAAAACTTAGCCGGTAAAGCGTATATGATGCGAAAGCATCATTATGGCGCGTTACTTACTTGAAAGAGCTTCTTGATGCTTGAGCATCATTATTAAGACATTGAGAAACTAAGGATGCACCATCACGACAAAATGAAGAAAAAGCCAATGATGCACATTCTTGCTTATCATTTGAAAAACACCATTTGGCATAACCAGACTCGGCTATGCTTGGACTTTGTACTTGCAATACGATTTGGCTTAATTTAGTTGCTTGTCATGAATCCCTTCTTTGTAGGTTACATAGGCAGCCGCAATTAGTTGCAACACCAGTGGTCCAGCATTTTGTCGCTCATATAATCTAATGGGGGATATGATTGCGATATTTTGGTAACTAGTATTACCTGGCTCGGTATTGCGATGCAAGAGATGATTGTTTCCATGCTTGATGGGGTAATTACATTCCCCGGATGCTCATGAGCTTGACTGATACACCCTTGGCTCAAGCAAGACCAGTACATGCTTTCTGCTCAATGCCAAAGCGAAGTAAAGAAGCCGAAATAAGCTTGCAATGGTCTATGCGCAAGTCCAAGGCATGCATAATGGCTGGACGGTACTCGGAAGCCAGTGATGCATACCAAGATACATCAGCACCATCCTTTAAGTTACACCCTTCGCAGAACAAGGGTAAGTTACAACAATTAAAAGCTAAGTATGGAAATACACTTAAGGAAACATGCTTGGGAAGCATGCTTGCAAAGGAAAATGGACATGCATTTTTCTGGTGCAATCCTCGAGTTCTTCCTACGATGGTCTCCCCATCGAAAACAAGCCCTAAATCGCAGTTAAAATAACCGATTCATCCAAATTCTTGATGGATTGATCTTCTATTTACTAAAAACTCTCTAATAGCATAAAGTGTATCTCTAAACATGAAAATAAATCGGATAATCAAAAGAACCGCATTTTTCAAGTTCCTCTTAATTGCTTTGATACGCATCACAAAATACTTTTGATCTAAATGGATGACCCAATTCAAAGATCTTTGTTCAGTTGCGAGAAAGCAATCTTGATTTCAAATAATTGATACTTGAAGTTTTGGTCTTTTCTAATTTTGATAACTTTTATTATATATATTTTTTTCTACTAATTGTAACATCAAACAAATAGTGAGAATTTTCTGCAGGAATTTCTCAACTACCACGATCGTAGAAATGTCAAAACCTCTGGGAATAATCAATATTTTAGTTGCGATACATGGAGCATGCTTATGGTGGTTAGAACAACAATATACAATAGACAAAAATCTGACTCACAAAACCTAGTCAATTTCATCACTAGAAGGATCAAGACACAATGATGTTTGTGGCATATGATCAAAATTAGAAACATACAACAATCCATTCAGCATCATACAATGCACTACATGTATAGAGAGGCGAACTAGGCGTGCGTTGCACAAGCAAATAGGGAAGTAGACAGAAGTCATCGGGGATTATTTGAAACCACCTTTAGAAATATATATAAATACACCCTTTTTAAGACAATATTTAATTGATGACTCCATGGTTGTGAGGGTAACGTACTCTCGCATTATTTCTTTTTAGTTTAGATTAATATAATATGCTTTAGAAAATAGTGGGACTTAGTTAAATTATGATCTTTTTTCAATGGTATTCATCATATTTTAAATGGCCTTACCGATAAGGAGGATATTTAAATTAGTTTAAAGAGAATTGCTAAACGTAGTAAATGCTGATGTTTTTATAAAAAAGTGTATAAAAATAAAATAATGACTAAATGAAATTGGAAAGCAATACACACCAATTACGAAACAAACGGATTTCAATAATAGCTAAAAACATCAAGAATAATGGTAGACACTATGTCACAACGCTACTTACATGATACAATAAAAGAATAATTTTTTTTTTTTTGGGCCTCAACAAATTGAGGCTCTAGGCAACAACCTAGCTGGCTTAGTCCATAAGACGGCTCTGGGTCCTAGTTCAGGTGCTCTTATTGTTTATCTTCTCAAATTATTTTGTTCTGCCGCTACTAATAAAAGTGAAGAAGACACAGATGTTGCTGAAGCTTCTCCCCCAACAATCCTAAACTGTTCTAACCTGTTGTAATTCAATTTCAATTAGAATTGATCTTGGAGCTAAAGATCCACCCAAGACCTACCCGTAAAAATTTCTAATGGTTCTGACCTCTTTAACCAAATTGGAATTTTTTATTTGTTGTAATTTTTAATCTTTTTTTCTTTTTTTCAATTGTATAAATCCCACATAATGAAGCTTTCAATTGTGCAAAGAGAATTGTTACCAGTGTGATTTATTTTTATTCGTTAAATTGACGATCAAAATCTCCAAATCTCTTTAACCGAATTGGGTTTTGTTTAGAAGGTTCTTCCAGTGTGTGTTTGTTGTCATGCTTCCAGCATTATAAGAAATTGCATGCTGCGATCTTCCCTTAGTCTCGTGTAATTATTAACTCACCTTCTCCATGTAGCTTAGTTTGCATGTTACTAAGTAGTATTTATAGTATCTTTAAGTGTGATAAATTATTGTCTAATTTCTTAGAGGAATTTGCAGGAGGGTCCTCCAAATGAAAGAAAATTTGTGGCATATTTCCCATTTCGAAAGTAGTATATATATTGAAGTTTATTTGTATCATTAATCTTTTAAGATTATCTGTTATGAAACAATTCGAAGTGAATTCGATTCACTGCTCTTTATTGCACATTGTCAAATATCTTGAAGGGAAAATTGGGAAAATGCCCCAATAAAGGGTGTAATGTCGGAAATCTTCCCAGTATTTATTTCCATGTTTCTCAAATACATTATCTTCAAAATATAAACATTCTTCTCCAACGATATCATCTCCTCCTTCTCCATCATCAACATCATCAACTACACCATCTATGACGATATCTCTTCCATTATGTTTCTCCACCACCACCACGAGTGAAAACATCGTCTTGCTTCAATATATTTTGGGACCACCACAAACACTAACACCACCGTAATCTGAACCGCCAGCATCATCAACAACATCATACTCCTCTACTATCTATTTCCACCACCACAAACACCATAATCGACAATACCACCAACATCGATAATAATTTTTTTTTCTTCAAATTCCCTAATTGAGTAAAAATTTCACGAATTTATTGAAAATAAAATAATTAGGGTTCTTTCTTCCATCAATTTCGCAAGATGGGTGAGTTTCTAAACCTTTTTTGTTTTGTTTTGGTTAAACCATAATTTTCTTTTTGATATATTTTTATACATGCTAGTTTATAGTTTGTTTAATTTGTTTAGATCTTGGTATAGAATCTGATGCAACTGAGTACATACTTTTTACATTATGTTGATTTTGTTTCATCTTAGTATATAATGTGCATTTTAGGGTTTCATCGTGTATTTTCACTGGATGAAACTGGTTTCATCTTGTATTATTACTGGATGAAACTGATTTCATCATGTGTTGCCATTGGAGCCATCGAAGGAAACTGGTTTCATTGTGGGTTTCCATTGGATGAAAATGGTTTCATCTCGTATTATTCTAAATGAAACTACTTTCATCTAGTGTTATTATTGGATGAAACTGATTTCATCATGTGTATCACTGGATGAAACCTTATGTTATGTGTTTTTACTAACTGATCCTGGTTTCATCAAGATTTCGTGGTCATTATGAATGAAATTTAATTTAGTTATTGAAGGAAGCAGGAGCAAGTTAAGATTGTTGGTGATTTAAGTACGCAAAATAGGCATGGGTTGAACAGCCGTTGGGAATCAAGAAAAAAATAAAACATGACGTGAACAAACACAAGAGCTAAGTCTGTGCAAATTTGATATTTAAATCAACTCGAACCAAAGCTTGTCACTGAAAATTAATATATATTTGAATATGACCTTGATTGTACAGTGTCAAAATACCAAATAATAGGGAAGGATGATAGGTGTTATAAATATCTTGTCATTTATATATTGTTAATGCTTTCTTTGTGAGTTTTCTTGTAAATTATGTATCTTATGATTGCTTTTGAGTTTATTAGGTGCAATGGAGTCGTTAGGAGCAAAAGAAGGAAAAATCATTCATTTGGAGCGTAAAGGGCAAAAATATCAATTCACAAGCGAGTGTTCCTTGGCACCAGCGAAGGTTATGTAGAAAGGAGGTGAAGAGTAGACTGTCAGTTTTTCATAACTGACAGATGAGCTGAACATAGAATTAGGTTGTCGGTTATTCGGAACCGACAAGCCTTGTATGGACCGTGGATGCCCTTATCCACTGGGACGGTGCCAATATCTATCTCAATGTTATTACACCCAACTACCACTTCAATGTTATTACACCCAACCCTGAATTTGATAAATCAATTTCTCATTCGTTTATTTCCCCAAGTTCAGACAGCTGCAGTCAGTGAGGAAATTGATGGTAGTTTTTAACCGAGAATGAAGAAGAACGGTCTTCTTGTTATTTGAAGTCGAGAAGGATTCGAGTGTTGAATCGATGGTAGAGAGACAGAGAAGATTGAGTTGTTGCTAGTAGAAATTAGTGATGAGTGGAGTTAAATCAGAAAGGGGATCTGGTGAAATTGAAACAAGGGTTTGTGTTTGAATTTGAAGAGAATTAGGAGATGCTGTTGTTTATGATGGAGATTCAGATGAAGTTTTGTTGTTGGTGGAGTTTGTTGATACATGAAAAATGAAACCCCTTAACGGGCCGAGGGTGCCCCTAAAAGGAGAGACAAGCCTAATATGAGACATGGGGACTTGGGGATTAAGCCCAAGCCCAATGAAGAAATACCCATGAGAAAAGAAGGATAAAGAGGGAATTAACAAAGAAGAAGGAGTCTATCTTAAGGAATGGCATTAGGAGTAATTAAGAAAGGTTAGGACATGTGTCATGATGTAGTAAAAAGAAGAAGGGCTTTTGGGAAAGCCTATATAAGAAAGGATAAGGTACAATAAAAAGCTAACTCTTTCTCTTGCTATTCTTGGTATAGTGAGGTCATTTGGTGTAGCTAGGACAGGTATAACCTAAACCTGAAATTCATCCCTCAACATTTGGCGACCACAACCGGAGGCTCGTGCCTAACTCACCATGACACACCTGTAAGGCGCCAGCTCAGACGCGATAGGAAACCAAGCGTCCAACCAACCTATCAACCTCGACGAGGTAACAATGGAGGACGATGACAGCGAAGAGGAAACACCGATCCTAGGTGTTATCAAGCAATCGGCGAGCCATGGATCCCAAAACAGAGAGACAATAGCAACACAAGGAAAGAACACACAGGTAGTTCAACTATCGAAACCCATGTCATCAACCTTGCAAATCATGCAAGAAGAATTGAACGAGCGCTCACACAGGAGGCAAGAGCTTGAGTACTGGATATCACAAGCGGTGATTGCAGGACAAAACACTCCTGAAAAAGCAGCAAAAAGCGAAGAACATAAAGGCAGCAAGACAACAACGATGTCACAAGAATAAATGGCAAAATACTTAGAGCAGAATTATCATGTGGTAAAACAAGACAATCATTTCCGCGTAAGTAGCCCATACCCCGCACACATCCAAGAATACCAATATCCCGAGGATTACACCTCTCAAAAGTTTAAAGCATATGATGGACAAGGAAACGTGCGAGAGCATCTCAGCCGATTCTTATCAACAATGAATGATAAAGGCGCCGACGAAAAATTGTGCTTAAAAGAATTCCCCAAATCGCTTACGGGCACGGCATTCACTTGGTACGACAACTTAAAAGAGGAGAGCGTGCACTCCTGGCAAACCATGTCCACACTCTTTTTCGGGAAATTTTACTCAGCCAAAAGGAAAATCACAGCGATAGATCTAAGCAAGAGTGGATAGCGGATGAGGGAATAAATAGGAAAGTACATCCCACGGTTCTAACGCTTGGCACTGGATTGCCACGAAGATATCAATCGAGAGGCGCTCGTCGAAATTTGTATACGCGGAATGGTCCAAGCTTTCATGAGGAGTTTGATCAATTTCAGGTTCCACACCTTCGTCGAGCTGGAAGAAGCGGCTGAGAGAATCTTTGACTGCATAGAGGAGACACCTATAGATTCTGCTTGGCGCACCACGGTTAGCTGAAACGTCGAAACTCCGTGCAACGTAAGGCCTAACACTAACAGGGAAAGGAGAGACCAATTCCAAACGATGGCGAAAACCAAGGAAGGAACGGAGGAAGTAGGCGTGACTCAATACCACCACCCCCTCTTCCATGCAGCAAGAAGCGCACGATTAAACTACTAAACCAATGGGTCGCCAAAGGAAATCCAGCTACCCCGACTACGAGATATCAACAAAATGGATAAACTCGGCCAATCTTTGTCACTACCATCGAAGGATGGACACCCAACAGAAGAATATTTCACCATACGAAGCATATTTGAACGCAAGCGTGTATCTGGGAACTCGAGACGACAAAACAGACGATCGAGCATGACCCATTTCCTCGCCATTGATTCAAAAGAGAGAAAGGGAGAATGCGGATGATAAGACCGCTAGTTGTAAACGATTTTTTTTTTCTTAATGGTAAGAACAACTTCCCCTTTCGAAATTTGTGGGCAATATCTGAAAAGGTCTCGGGTATGCCAAGGGCGCCCATTTGACTGACAAATTTACGAAAAGTCTCAAGTATGCCAAAGGCGCCTGATTGACTGACAAATTTACAAAAGGTCTCAGGAATGCCAAAGGAGCCTGATTGACTGACAAATCTACAAAAGGTCCCAAGAATGCCAAGGGCACCTGGTTGACTGACAAATTTACAAAAGGTCTCAGGTATGCTAACGACGCCTGATTGACTGACAAATTTACAAAAGGTCCCAGGAATGCCAAGGGCGCCTGGTTGACTGACAAATTTACAAAAGATCTAAGGTATGCCAAAGGCGCCTGATTGACTGGAAAATTTATGAAAGGTCTCAGGAATGCCAAAGGCGCCTGATTGATTGACAAATCTACAAAAGGTCCCAGGAATGCCAAGGGCGCCTAGTTGACTGACAAATTTACAAAAGGTCTCAGGTATGCTAAGGGCGCTTGATTGACTGACAAATTTACAAAAGGTCCCAGGAATGCCAAGGGCGCCTGGTTGACTGAAAAATTTACAAAAGGTCTCAGGTATGCCAAGGGCGCCTGATTGACTGACAAATTTATAAAAGGTCTCAGGAATTCCAAAGGCGCCTGACTGACTGACTGACAAATCTACACAAGGTTTCAGGTATGCCAAGGGCGCCTGTTTGACTTACAAATTTACAAAAGGTCTCAGGTATGCCAAGGGCGCCTGATTGACTGACAAATTTACAAAAGGTCTCAGGAATGCCAAAGGAGCGTGACTGACTGACAAATCTACACAAGGTTTCAGGTATGCCAAGGGCGCCTGTTTGACTGACAAATCTACAAAAGTCTCAGGAGTGCCAAGGGCGCCTAGTCGACTGAAAAATCCACAAAAATCTCAAGAAAGCCAAAGGCGCCTGCACGACGAAGTGGGCGCGTTTTACCAACGCGTACCCTACCCAACGCCCTTTCGAAATAAAAAGAGGGGGAAGTAGGTGCGTTTTACTAACGCCCGCTCTTCCCATTGCTTCCCTCTGATAAAAAGAGAGGGAGTAGGCGCGTTTTATCAGCGCACACCCAACCCAACATCCTTTCGAAATAATAATAAAAAGGGGGAGGAAGTAGGCACGTTTTACTAACGCCCGCTTTTCCCATTGCTTCCTCTCGATAAAAATTAGGGAGGAGTAGGCGCGTTTTATCAGCGCATACCCAACCCAACATCCTTCCGAAATAAAAATAGGGGAAGTAGGCGCGTTTTACTAACGCCCCTTTTTCCCACCGCTTCCTCCTGATTAAAAAAAAAGGAGGGGAGTAGTCGCCCAGCAAACGACATACTTAAAAAAAAAAAGAGAAAAGAGAGAAAGAGGAAGGAGTGGGACGAGAATACTCGCCCAGCCTCACACACCTCCCAATAATAAGACAAGAGAATTATAAATAGCCAAAGCAATTAATCAAGGATAATAAAATACCAGTAACGGAAACAATTAATCAAGCACCACAAAATATCCCATAATCCAAAACAAACAAACAACAACAAACGCGGCACCTAAAAGACAAGTTCAACAAAGGAAAATGAAAGGAAAGCCAACACAGGGACGAAGCGCTTTAAGCAAATTAGAGCCTATCCAACTCTTGTCGTTTCTTTTCAAGCTCAGCGCGAACTGTCGCTTCGGCGGTATCGGCCCTAACACCTCGTCATTAGCCACTCCAACATCAGCAAGTAACAGATTCAGCACCACCTTCTTGCTAGAAGTTATCTCCAGAGCACTTCTTCACTCTCCCCCTCCAACTTAGAAATTTGACTGGTAAGCCGACTACGAGGGTGGTTACGGCCCTTCACCTTTGCCAGCAACTCCTCCAACCACACTATCGGGAACTTAACATTGAGTGCAGATTGCATAGCAGCTTCCCAGCCACGTAACGTCGCTGCGTCAACAGGATCATCCCCTATGCGCGTAAGATGGTCCGCGATCTCCAAAAGATTCTTAGTCATATAACACAAAATAGGAGCGTCCAAAAGACCCTCCTTCGCCATGTGACCACCACCGCACTCGACGATGTCTCTATAAGCGGCAACAAAAACAGTTGGAACCCAGAATCCATGGATGAGGGTGTAGGTAGTAGGGTCTACTCCAGCCTCGGCGGCACTCACCGCCAAAGGGAAACGAAACCGCGCGTCTTCTGAGTCTTCGACACAACAGGGATGGTTGGAATATCAGAAGCAGGAGCGTCAGTCTGCTTCTCTGAAAGGGCAGACGAGCCGCTACCATCCATCCTATCACGTTTAGAAGACCCATCACTGCCAGGGACTACGCGTCGCACGCCATCCATGTCAGTATTAACAGTCTCCTTGCGCTTCTTACCCATATCCTGGCGCCAACAACAATATGTCAACAAAAGAAAGTAACAATAAATAAGCACAAACAAAAGAGAAGAGAGAAGGGACTAACCTTAGGAATCGATGAATCTGGCGGAATGTCAGCGGCTTTAGAGCAAGACGCGGAGGAACTAGAAGACGACTCAGAGTCACTAGAGGATCCTGACAAATGAGAAATGAGCACCATTGCAAAAACAACTTAGATTTATAAGAGTAAAAGAGAGAGGAGAGAGGGACAAAAAAGAGAGGAATAAAGAATGAAGACACGTATTAAATAGGAAGTTACCCGCATGATCATTAACGGTTAATGCCATGTGGGATGAGGACCCACCAAAAACTGACCGGCTAGACCTAGAGGGGCTCATTGATTCTAGAACGACACTAGGAGACACCGGAAGTTCGCCCCTGCCACGAACGGTTTCATCCCGAAGAGGATGAACCGATGATATATGAAGGCGCGGAGATACCCAACCAGCCCCTTTGGGAAGGCTAACCCCTAGATTCCTCAAATGGTCTACAAATGAAGGGGTTGGGCTGCTACTTGCACCCACAGGAGGTTGTGACACGCTCCTCCGATGGCTCTGCTGAGGATGCAAGGACGAGGTATTAGCAGAAGAACAAGGACGCGGAGCAGACAACTGGGATGCCTCTTGCCTGGCTTTCTTCCTTAGACTCCTCTCAGTCCAATCACATTCGGGCATGTTCGGGTACTCTTCCATCACGTAAGAAGGGAGCTTTCACCCCTAGGCGATTGGAAGAAGGAACTTCATGAGAAAGTAATTCCCGCTACTCATTCCATCAAAATAAGGGGGGAGGCATAACAATGGACAACGAAAATGCAAAACAAAAGAAACAACAAGTACCTATGGTGCTAAAGGACTAGCAGACGATCTCACATCTATCCGCGGAGGCTTACGATCGGAAAATTCCCTTTTTTCGGCTTTGCAGGCTCATGACCCTCAGGAGGAGCCCAAGAAGTCACTAACGGCTCTAAGGAGAGACCTTTGTTGGCTGGAACAAGGCGATGTTCATCATCTACTGCATCATCAAGTTCAATTCGACCAAATGCATGAAGTGTTCGAAGGTCCTGAACTGACAAGTCACGAGGAGGAGACGATTCGCGCAAAAGAAAGTTCAAAGCTCGACGCCGTAAGAAATCATGGTACTCATGGGCCCTTTTAGTAACCGCTAAAGGACGCGTGGGGATAGGTTTATTGAATGCAAAGTTGATTCCTCGATCAGACAGACGGGTCACTCCCTTAAAAAAATAACGGTCGAAGCTAGCGATGACATCCCAATGTTGGAGCTTTCCAAAGGGGGAAACCTATGGGGAACCCCTTGGTCAAGCCCAACTTGCCATCATACCAATGAAATTACCATCATAGAAACCAGGGAGATAACCAGGCAACACAGCCATTGCCGAATCAAAGTCTGCCTCTGACAAAAGCTTTATCGAATCCAACTCTGCGTCAAAAGGTGCAGTGAAATCATAGTGCGCTGGACCCGATCGACCGGCTTGATAAGGAAATGGCTCAAAATCCTTAGCCACGTCCAAGTGCTTGCCAAGGTCGCCCTTGGGTATTTTCCCTTCGATTCCAAAGAGCCATCCGTGGTTAGCAGTAAACAACATGAAGCCTCTTGACCGAACCATCGTCTTGCCTAACATCCTCCTCATGATGAATCGCTAGCTCATTAGGATCAGGCATGCATGGAGGAAGCCGGGATATAGGTCTCGATCTTGTGAGATGAACCCTACTGTCTGAAGATCCTGGCAGAACAAATCAAGATGACGATACATACCACCTAGGAACATTGGCGCAAGTGGGAAAGAAATACCGTGGGACAACAAAACCGCTATTGGCACGAGATCGCCTTTAATGGTATCTTGGGGATTGTATTCAAACACATCATGACAAAGCCAAAATAAGATAAAAGCGGCTAATTACGCACATGGGTTTTTCTCTTTTTGCTTAGGGGGAAGCACTTTCCCATCAACTATCCGCGAGCCCAAGACTTCAACCAAAGAGGAAAAGAAGCACGACGATTGGTTTTAATGACCCATTCAAGATCATCTTCTATTGAGTCGATGGGCCATGAATCGCCTCATAGGCGCGGATAGAGCTAGATAGTAATCGCTCGCTTTGTTGGACGTGTCGAAAGAACTTTCTTTTCTTCAACCCACTTGGCCTTCCCCTTCGCAAATGGACGAAGATGCCCCTTTCTTGCTTGAGCCAAAGAGCCTTCTTGCTATCACTTTGCTTCGTTTCGGACTGGTATTTCCGTACTAGCTCACGACGCGAATCATCCTTACATTTCAACAAATAAGCACACAACTCTTTTTCCCCGTCATTGAGCGCTCCATAGACGGCCGCCTCATCGTATCAATGACTACCATGGAGTGGTAGCTTTGTAAGGGCGACTACATCCTCTAAAACTATAAGGACCATCAAGATCGTCAACGCTATTAGACCAGTCAAGGTATGATTTAGCCGCTAAGGACTCGACTAGTTTAACACGAACGTTAATTAATAGAAATTAATCTAACAATTTAAATACGAATCTAGTGCCGTTAGATAGGTTTCGAAAAGTTACGTGGAATGGACTACTCGAACGTGTCAATCGGATACCAAAAGAAGAAGTAGGGGTGTACATCGGGCCGGGTAGGCCAACCCAAGCCCGATTATAACACAGGCCGGGCCAGACGGGCTTGTAGTCCTTACTACCAATTAAGTTTAACAGGCCGGGCCGGGCAACAACAAAAATTTAATGCCCATGGCCCGTCCATACCCATTAAACAATACAGGCGGGGCCAAAGCCGGCCTGGCAGGCCTCGTGCGCAAGAGATAATTCAAAAATTTAAAGTATATAGGTTTTTTTTTTTTTTGGCTTGATGAATGCTGATATATCTGTAACTCGTTCAAGTAATAGTTCAAGCAATCTATATTCAATATTGTGAAATATAATTCAAAATATTTTCTAACCCTAATAAATTGTACAAATATGAAATTTAAGTTCTTGAGAAATCCATCACACTAATAGAAAACCTTATTTCAGGTTATCGGCAGTCAGACAAACCGGGTAAAAAACAGGCTACCAGGCAGGCTAACAGGCCGGACTCCCATATTTGAACAAAAACCCGGGTTCGCCCATTTATAATTATCGGGAAGGCCGGGCTAACCCATGACAGGCTGTCGGGTGCCCATGGGCTCCTCCGGACTCGGGCGGTACATGGCAGGCCGCAGTCTTCCGGGCATTCTGTACACCCCTAAGAAGAAGTAATTATCAAATTAGCTTGAAGGGAAAAATTGTTTATTGCTATTAAACCGTCTTGGCTGCCCATATCATTTGGGCGGGTGCCTTTATCATTTCATCTTTGGCCTTATCAGAACCAATCGAGCAGATAAGCTCATTCATTCGTTTTCTTTCTCTTTCTTCTTCCTTCCTCTTCTCCTTTTTCTTCTTCTCGTTTCTTCACCTGATGATGAATTAGGATTCTTAATTAGAGATTTTTGTGATCAAGATAAGCAAAGAGCGATCAAGGTTTAGTTGATGGTGGTGGTTGATTGTTCTGGTGAACTCAATCCAACAGAAATAGGTAAGCAGGGAAATGTTAATTAGGGTTTCTGTTTAATGTTTAATTCTTGTGTATTTTGATTGATAACTGAGTAATTAGTTTTGGGTTTGTTCTCGATTGAAGAATAGTTAGTGTTGTGGGTTTAATTTTAGATTCTGTAGGAAATTGAGTTTCGGGTTAGGGTTTAGTTAAATTTAAAATTAGGGTTCTTGAGGTTAAGAGAGCTGCAGATGGGTAGTTGGATTGAATCAAGATGATTGAAGTCGGAGTGCAGAAAATAGGATATTAGAAAGAAGACGAATTAGAGATTTGGCCTTGTTTAATTATAAAACTTAATTACAGAGTTCAAGGAGTTGGAAATTCAAGCATGGTTTGAGTTGAGGAACTGTGGTGTTGCTATGATGTCTAAATTGAAGTTGCAGGGGAGTCATAGATGTATTATGAAGAAGCAAGGACAATGGTGGAGATTCAAGTTAAATGTTGAAGATTAAGAATCTATTCAAGATGAGATGATTACTGGGATTGTAATTGGTAATTTATGTAGCAGTAGTGGTGCAGAGGAAGTTGTGTATGTGAAACTACAGTGGAGGACAAGATACAATGAACTAGTGCTGTAAGAATTCTTGAGTTTGTACCTCAGGTAATGACGATGTGTGTTACTTAGGTGTTGGAGCTGAACTTAGTGGTGATGATGACTTGGGAATGAAACTGCAAGTGATGATGCTGGCATATGAATGAGTTACAGGTGAAGATGTCAGGTGGTCGTAGGATTTGATATTAGTGTCTGTGTATTAAGAGATTTGAAAGTGAAGATAATGGTTTTGAAATTATGGTGGTTGGTCTGTGGATATAGTTTGGGATGTGTTATATGACAGAGAAAAAGAGTATTATCAACTGTTTTGAGTTGTATGGATAGCGGAAGTTTGAAATGAGACTCTCGAGGGAAATCTGGTTATATTGCTGTTGGTATTGCGACCTCAGATAGATGTTTGTTTGGATTGGTGTTAGAAGTTTGAAAGATCTGTATAGCTGAAGCTAAAGGTATATAACCTGATATTTAATTGTCGATGAGTTGAAGATGAAATGGTTATGTCAACTGAGTTCAAGATGAGTCTGAAAATGGAATGATATTCCAAGTGAATTGCTGGTGGTGTTGTGTAGTTATTGATTGTCAGAACTGAATTGTTGTTGATGTTGTTCTTGTTTATAATAAGAGTTGAATGAAGTCTGTATTAGAATTTTGTTGTGATGTGTGTTGTTGTTATTTGTTGCACATGATTCTGCATTAGAGTTCTTGGCTTGAGCAATGGCTTTGGCATGTGCATAAGCCTTGGCCTGTTAGTCATCCCAGTCAAATGCCTGGTCGATTTAATTTTCTTGACTCATCTATCTGACTGAGTTGAGTCGTTGTGAATCGGAACCGGCTCAGTGATCCAAGACCAGGCCTGACCATTGACTTGACTTGGACCAGTTGACCGTTGGCTTGACCTTTGACCGGACTTAGACGTTGACTGTTAGTTTGACCTGTGACCGTTGGTTTGACCGTTAGTGGCTGTTAGTTGACTCAGTTGGGCTGGACCTTGGTTTAATGGGCTGGATTAGTAGACTTGGCCTTTTGATCAGAATTCTTAAATAGAGTCTTTGGACCTTTATGGTCCGAATTAGCATTTAGTTCCTTCTACAAAGTTGTAGATGTTCTTTAGACTTATCAAATAGACTATAGAACCATAAATGGGTTTAAAACCATTAGATAGTTCATTTAGCTTATAACTAGAGACTTGTATGAAATTATGTTATGAACCTTGTTTGAGCTTATTGGCTATACTCTAAGAGTGATTGTTTGATTAATAATTAGTCTATATTAACAACGATCGAATCAAATGATGAACTAGTGGATGGTGGATTTCGAGGTAGGCTTGGCTTTTCATCAAATCATGTGGGAACTCAGTAACCTCATTGTAATCATTAAGTTCTTCTTTATCTCATGAGCATGATGGGACTTTACTATATGTGTGCATGAATGCGTGTAATTTGATGTATTATTTCTTTGTTACTTTTGTATGCAATGTATGTTATATCTCGCATGTACGATGTTTGCTACGATGTGTTTGTCTCTGATATGCATTGTGAGATTTCCCGCGAGGAGTGTCTGTGTTTCCCCAACGGCTCTTAGCTAAGTCAAGTAGGGCGTATGCCATCCGTCGGCAATAGTATTACATTTTCTGCTTATGTTGATAGTAGGGCGGTACGCCATCCGTCGGCAATAGTATTAGTAGGGCGGTATGCCATCCGTTGGTAATATTATATATACTATTTATTTTGGGAAAATCACTCGTGTGCATATTATGCTTGTTTGACTAATTTTCTGATCTTGATGGTAATATTCCGAATCATGGTTTGTATGGGCACTCTGTGTGGATGATGTTATTATTATTGATTAGGGTTGCTTTCGCGTCGTCTTCTCCAATGAGTTTGGCGAGGTTAGAGTAACACTTGCTTCATGATGCATGAATTATTTATTGATTAGTTTCTTCTTGTTTCTTTTAACTTATTTCCTTTAAACTCTGTGAAGCATGTTAGTGATTACATGAGAGTTATTTATTTCCATTGGGCACCCCTTTGGGATGATGTGCTCACTCGTTTCCACTTCAGTTTCAGTAATCAGAAGCAATGGTGCGCGTGAAGATACCCGTTTTCGTAGCCTAAAGCTTTTAGCGATGTTAGATGTTGTGAACCTTATATATATATGTATTCTATATGCATTCTGTAAAACAACACATTAATATATTTATATCACTCGAGAGTTTTGTCATTTGTATAGTATTAGTGAGTTTGGGTTTTGTTATTAGCAATTTTCGTAATTATGATTCTTAAAATCGGTAATCTAGGTTTGATACCTCAATAGGTTGTAATCATATTGTCCAAGCAAGTGTATTAGGTTGGGACGTCACAAAACGATCGTTGCTTCTCCCCATGCTGTGAAAAGAGTATGAACGGGAGGATCCCAGCGACAAAATAGCCGTGTTATGTCACCTATACACCTCTTCACTTCTCGTTTAAGAGACGAGTTTATAGCTTAATCAATGCCCGCTCTACGAAGAGCAGCCACGTGACAGGGATTGGAGCGTATGCGGGATGCCCAATGTGGCCATACTGGGTGAGTTTTTTATTTGGACCGGATATCGATTAGGGGAAGATCATAGTCGCCACGATGAAGGGCCATCCGCGGCACCGTTTTGAACGCAAAGGCGTCCATAGTCTCTGACTCGGGTCGCATGATCTAATTTTGGGTAGGATTTTGTACCTACTAATCAATGGCGGATTAATTGCCTAGTTCGCATAGGCTTAATTTCGACATGCGAGGTCTAATATACTGCGCAGGGCGCGAAACCCTAATTTTTGCAAATTAGTTAGGATAATATCTGAATCTTGTGAATTATCACAAAATTGATTGAATTCTATGTGTTGACACATAGTTCTTTTTAAGTTTATTTTCCAGAGAGCAGTATGCTTTCCGATTGAATACTTTTATGCAGGGACCTAAACCTTGATACTTGGAAATTCGTGCTACTCTGCTGCGAGTGAACACAAATTGTCATGCCACATCAATATTAAGGGTTTAGCCGGGGAACACAGCACAGAAAGCATTCAAGGAAACTTATATTAACTGAATAATACAGGCAATATGTTAAAATTTACAGAATATCTGGGATTGTTGTTGCATGCACCATTCTGGATAAATTTCATGTGAATATATTGAGTTGCTCAATAAATGTGCCAGCGAAGAGGTTGAACACTCGTCACTTTTACATGGCTCCGTTTCTTTACAGAGTGACGGCACATTTAAATGCAGGGTTTTACAAATTTAGCCCTGGACTAAAAACCACCATCAACAACTTGCATTTTTATTTTATCTTTATTTTGTATTAGTATTATTTTCTCTTGTTTAAAAAAAAAAAGAATTGGGACATGGTCATCATTATGCTAGAAAAAAAAAGACAAGAGAAAATTTATTAGGTTCATCATTAGTTTTAATATTTTGTTTGTTTTAATTTTGTATTTACTTTATTTATTTTGCATCTTACAAAAAAAAAAAAAAAAATCATTGCATCATATTTTGGTTTGTTTAGTTCATTTTTAGTTTTGTATTCTTTCAATAAAGCCGATGGAAGAAGAACTATTCATAATGAAGTTTCAAGCAACAAGGAATTAGAGGAAAGAATCACATTGTCAAGATTCTACGAAGTTCAAGATTTCATCATCAAGAGTTGAAGACCGAAGATGAAGACAAGGATTGAAGACCGAAGACGTTTCTATGGATGCTGTGAGAGTGGTGTTAACTGCACGTCGAACGGATAACGAGGTAAGTAAGTATATTCCCACCTTCGTTAAGTGTTTGATTTCCTTTCCTAGAGATCGTCAGAAAAAAGGGTTTTCAAAATGAATAAAAGATGTGGGTTTTCAAAACAATTCAGAGGGTTTGGCCTTCCTACTATTCAACGTGTCACAAGATTCTCTCTTCATTCCTACGTGGACACATGTGTGACCCATAAAAAGTTGTTTATTATTGAGAGCAATTTCATAAAATCCTTTCTTGTGATGCAGAGTCGAGACTTTCGATCACTCCGAACCCGAATTTCTTTCGATAAGGGATGGTTATTTCTCTCTCAACTTTTAAGGATGAGATTGTGTTCATATATATGTCTAACTTCTTATTACTAGTGTGCAGAATTTCTATGTCTTCTTAGCGCGTTTGATAGTATAATTTCGGAGAACTTGTAAGTTGGAAAAGTAGGTTTTGTGGGTATATCTCTAGTAAACCCTCACGAGACTATAACTCGTCCACTAGGGACACCTAGGGGTTCAAAGGCTTGTTATACATGCTAAGTGTGAGTGTAGCCTCGACGACACGGAGTTGTATGTATGTTTTAGAATTGTTTTGTTTTGATTTGCTCGAGGACTAGCAAAGTCTAAGTATGGGGCAATTTGATAGGTGTTGTAAACATCTTGTTATTTATCTATTGTTTATGCTTTCTTTGCGAGTTTTCTTGTAAATTATGTATCTTATGATTGCTTTTGAGTTTATTAGGTGCAATGGAATCGTTAGGAGCAAAAGAAGGAAAATCATTCATTTGGAGCGTAAAGGGAAAAAATGCCAATTCACGGGCGAGTGGTCCTTGGCACCAACGAAGGTTATGTAGCAAATGAGGTGAAGAGTAGACCGTCGCTTCCTCATAACTAACAGATGAGCTGAACAGAGAATTAGGTTGTCGGTTATTCGGAACCGACAAGCCTTGTATGGACTGTGGATGCCTTTATCCACTGGGACGGTGCCAATATCTATCTCAGTGTTATTACACCCAACTACCACTTCAATGTCATTACACCCAACCCTGATTTTTAATTTCTCATTCGTTTATTTCCCCAAGTTCAGACAGCTGCAGTCAGTGAGGAAATTAATGGTAGTTTGTAACCGAGAATGAAGAAGAACTAACGCTTGATGTTGACTGCGAAGGTGAGAAGGATTCGAGTGTTGAATCGATGGTAGAGAGACAGAGAAGATTGAGTTGTTGCTGGTAGAAATCAGTGATGAGTGGAGTTAAATCAGAAAGGGGATCTGGTGAATTGAAACAAGGGTTTGTGTTTGAATTCGAATACAATTAGGAGATGTTGTTGTTTATGATGGAGATTCAGATGAAGTTTTGCTGTTGGTGGAGTTCAGTTGATAGATGCATGTTAGGAATTACAGGATTCGAATGTGCTTTGATACCGATACCGTGTTGGATTTGAACATATGGGTTTTAGGTTGAATTCTGAAGGAAACAAAGTCTCATTGTCACTTTGAATCTTGAGAAATGGTGAAGATTAAAGAGGGGTTTTAGGAGTTCATACAATTATACAACCGGGTTTGCTGAATTGAGATTTGGCAGAGAATTGGAAGTGGGTTCTCGCTAGTGATAAAATGGTTACATGTTATAATGAGAGGGTCGGGAGATGCGGCTGCAGAGTAAATGATGTTGTGATCGAGTTCTTGAGGTCAGTAAATCTCAAGCCTTATGAGCCGAGGTTTAATGGAATGGTCATGTGAAGTCAAAGAAGAAAGATGGAAGCAACAATGGTGATGGCAAAGATTCTGGTTGGTGTGAAGTTTGAACTGAAATGGAGCCGCAGATAATAGTAATGTCAGTCTTGGTGATCGAAGGCGTTGAATGACTTAGATGTTGCCGCCGCAGGAAGTCAGAATGGGTTTCGGTAGTGATTTGGTCTAAGCTATTGTAGCTAGAATGAACCCGAAATAGAGAAGACGATGCGAGTTTACAAGGAAGAGCTAATGTTGTAGCCGTGATGGCCGAGTCATGGTGATGCGAAACAAGGGTGATGTGTTGGTGTTCGATCAACTAGCTATGTTACGTATGCATGTTCGAGATCAATGGGCAATGGCAGTGGTAATGAGATGATGTTGCAAAAATGGAGCTACGAAAGTCTGGTGGAGCCGTGAAGTGAGTAAGTTTGTTGAAGTGCGGGTGGTCTTGTAACTAAAGCGAAAGATTTATCTAGTATCTTGGTTCCCGAATGAGTTGTGTTTATAGCCGAGACTTGCTTGATTGGCCTTGGTCATGGAGAGCATTGAATGGGCTGGAGTTGCTTGTCGGGTTCTACAAGACCGACAAGCTTAACAACTTAATGGGCTTATGGGCTCTGAAAGGCCTGAATAGTAATTGTGCGTGTGGGGATGTGATATGACTGGAATTTGGAAAACTTAGTTTGGGGTATAAAAGAAAACCCTTCTTTCCTCATATGGATATCTCCATTAGGAGACCGTTTCTACTTTTGTTCTAGGGTTTAGAAACATGAAACTTCTTTTTATTCTTGTGATGAACTCCTTTAACATGAGTAGTTAATTTTATCATTGGTTATGGATTAGTTGGATTTCACATAACATGAATCCTTGTTTGATATATTAGTTTTGTCTCAATATTATTGTTTATGATTCACCATTAATATTGTTACATGATTTGAATGCTTGTTTAGTCGAGTCGCGAATCGATTGAGTTTGTTTTCATCTTTATTGCTAGATTAGAGTTTATTATACGCAAAAGTGATAAATTTCTCGATTGCAAGTAGCATAATTGTGAATATTGCTTGTAGTGATGCATCCTAGTAGTCACACGTGAATCATAACCTTTGTTAAATCGATTAGTGGTTTTACACGTTCGATTGCTTTGATTGGCCTGATTTCATAAAACTTAATGCATCTAGGGAATTAAACTTGATTAGTGCTTTTACACGTTAGGTTGTTCTCTTAGATAGAATTCATATTCGCATCTTTTAATGTGTTTGTTGATGACAAGAGGAGATTTACGGATATACTTGCGATCAACGTATCCTAGGGCTTTTGATAATGAGAGATTAAATATCAATTCTAGTTATTAAGACAAGAACATGTTAGTGAATGAAAACGATATCCTTAACCAATATCTTTATATCTTGATTTGCATGTTTACTTTACTTTATTTGTTTTTAGTATAACTTAGTTTATAAAAATCAGAAAACCCCCCTTGTTACCTTTAGGAAACCAAACCATATTGACAACCTAAATCCTCTTTGTGGGAACGATCCTTTCTTGCCCTTGCTTCATTATCTATTTTGAGTAGTAAGAAAGTGTAATTATTTTTAACGCATACGACATCGATCAAAGGACATTTTAGTCCATTGTGTAGCATTTAACTTTATTAAAAAATAAATTTATGGGTGTAATACCCAACTGAGGATATTAGAAAGGCATCTTTTATAGTCTTGGGTATTCAAACAGTATCAAATGTTACTCATCTTTTACCCCTAGGAATTTTTCTTTTTGGGTTAATTACCAATTTTGTGTATTGAAAATGTTGTGATCTAAACGACAACAAGTTAATAAGATATCACATTATTGATGATTCCCTAGACATGCTAGAGGTAAAGCATTAAGAGGTACAGTTACGGAGTCTGAGAAAAAAAGGTTGTTATTGTTTAAGATGCCCTGGACATAATAGAGGCAAGGGATTATTCAAACAAAACCAACGTGTTATCACCTAAATCCTGGAAACTTGAGCAGTAATGTATCATAATCTTAAGAAAGATGGGATGTGGGGGTAATATACCTAATAGCAAAGAATTTATCCATTGTTGTGTCTTTTGTTGTTTTATAATGGACAAAGCAAAGCTTGTTCAATTTTAGCCTTTTCTATGGTCAATCTAAATCAGACAACATGAAATATGCTTCTCTCTAGCTTTAGCTAGTTTGAATAATGGGGATGCAATGCAGAGCTAATTTCACAACTCAAAAAATTATCCGCATACTTAAAACAAGTAATGAGGGTCAATTATGAAGCTCATAGTACAACCTAATTCAGGTGCAATTTTCACTAAAAAGACGAAAAGGTGGTCCTTTTGGGACTTTCATTTTGATGGTTCTGCTTCTGGTTCTCAAATAGATAGATACAGCACAAGGAAATAATTTCCCATTTTGATTGTGTGTAAGGATGTAGTGGTTCTAACTGTTTCTCAATATTCTATAAATAAAATATTGAAATGAGAGACTAAAATTTAATAGGGCATGTTACTCCTGGTTTCAGTCAAATACTGTGACACACCTATGACCTGCCAAAAACTGAAACCTACCATGCACAAACTATATGAAGGTCGAGCTCTAGCATTTTACGTATCATTTCCAATCATGTAGGGGGTATTTGGGTGCATTTAAACCAACGGTTATCACCATAACAAATACATATTCATCTTAGTGAAAGAATTCGACCTATGAAGCCTGTTTTACCTTTAAATTCTTACATAAGGCACATTTTTAAGGAAACTGTCTCGTTGGGCTTCTAATAAAACTTTTACCTTCATCTGCCACATGCTCAACGTGGTTATCTTTAGCCACCACCAAAGGAGATGTTCCCAAGCCATAAACCTCCGTACACGGTCTCCCGATCCTTCTTGTTAACATGTACAATATCTACGACTTCTGGAAAAAGCCGGACGAGATGACATAAACTTGCCGATAATGTTTTTTTTTCAAAATGAGAAGATAAAGCATGTGTTAAAGTCAGTAACCATGTGAAACCATTCGGCAACATCTACCCCGAATAAGAAGATAGCATTTTGCTCGCCTCAAACAGCTTACAATCATTTGCATGCTTCATATTCGCTTTTTTCTCGTTTTCCTAACACATTTGAATAAATACATTATGAACAAGGATGCATTCACAATAAAAAGCACAAAATTAAAAAAATGCAGATGTCTCAAAACCGCAGCTTATATTTAAAAGATGAGTCAGATCTCGTAAAAAGAAAACTAGGAAGACTAGGCCAACAAGGGTTAGGTAATTCACCATATAGAGTTAGATACCTACGCATGAACCAAAGGTCCTAAGAGTGAGACCCAGTAATTTCGCCAGCCGGAAACAATTTTTCCAGTTATTGATGCTTATGCCGCAAATTAAAGTGTACCTAATCAACAAGAAATAAGTACTAGTGCTACTATGTTTTGCTAACAAGATGGTATCCGTGTCGTTATCCCTAGCTCATATAACAGGAACCTTGTCACGGACTCACAATTAGTCATACATGCACATACCATGTTCTTCCTTTTTGTTCTTGAAAGGAAAGTGAGGCCTTCAATGATATGTACCAACTCTAACACTGAGCAAGAATTAGACACGGTTCTAAATTACATGAAGCACATTCTTTCCTAGCTCACATTTGCAATAACCTAAACATTCATCATGATCAAAATACACGAGTAGTTTAATTCATGGAAACAAGCTCAAACAAAAATGAATTTCTCATAGAAATTAAAACTTCATAGATAAAACCCACATTACAAAATCTTTTCCCCGCTATCCATCCAACAATTCAAACATTTAATCTATTACAAAGCCCCGATGCATATAAGTCGTCCGTGAATGAAAACACATAAGTTTACTTTGATCTTTATCTCAGAACAATGAATTTTTCAACAATCGCGCATAATCCAAGAGCTTATCTTGCTAAATATGTTACAATTGGACGTGTTGATTTCAAAGTGTAAGTCTCTCTCGCATACAATTCTTAGTAGCTCTAGAAGCTTTACCGTGGTGTAGTGGGAACTCTTGAAATAAGGCTCAAATGTTTTAAGAGCTAAAGTCCTTTATGAGTTCACATGAGTTCATGGAAACCTTGAATAGATGGGCTCATGCTTAACTTTAATTCTGATTCTGCTAATTGCTAAGTTACATGTTAATGTGGCTCAATAACTAGGTGATAGTCTTGCTGTCAATCTTAAATGAACGGTTAATTGCAATTTCACAGCTCAAACCTCACCTAAATCTCCAATATTTTCACAATGAGATGATTCACTCCACAAATTACCGATGCGATTTCACTCCATAAGCAAACAGAAGAAGAAAACAGCATGAATTAAACACGGAGCTGAAACAAACCTTACCATTCAGTTGTAGGAGAAGAATTTTCTTCTCAATTTCAAGAAGATCATTAGCCACTGCCTTTCTCGGCCTCGCCTATGTCCTCACTAGTAATTGTAATTGTGATTGTAATTGCTCTTGCTCTTGGTTCCTCTCTCCTTTCCAAGCTACATAACCACCATTCAAATTCATTAACAATACTATAAGAAATTGAAAGCTAGGTTTTAGTACCCAAAACCCCAAACCCAAACCCAAACCAACAAACAGAAATAGGAATTGATTGTAACTAAAACCCCATTCATATCAAAAAAAAAAAAACCTAGATATGAGATAGTAATCGATATTTAGAAACTAGGCTAAAACGGCTATAATTTTCTCATATTTGGAAACCCAGAAATTCAAATCAAACGGCTATATATATGAAGCGCGTCTTACCTGTAAAATCATTATTCTTCTTCGTATTCATCTTCATCTGCTGCTCTAACATAATCATTCTATTCTTCATATTCATCTTCATCTGCTGCTTTAACATTATCATTCTATTCTTCATCTTCATAATCATAATTTACAGTTCTTCTTACACCTTCTTCTTAGAATCAATGGCTTCATCTTCTAAAATCATCCTTCTCCTCTTAATTCTTGGTATTCTCTGCTCATCATGTTCCTGTTTGGTTCCAAAACCACCAGGCGCTCCTATCAAACATCATGGGGTTAAAAACCACCATAAAACTCTACCTTTTCTACCCCTCCCAATAAAAACTCTACCTTTTCCACCCCTCCTAAAGCTGATAAAACATCTACAGGGAAGGAAAACAACGAAACCATTACTGTTTCTCTCGACTCAACGGGAAAGGTTGAAATCAATTCAAGGTGGAAAGGTTGGATGGTTTTTGTAGGTTTTGTGCTAGGGGGACCAACAACTGGTGCTGTTTTGAAGTGGTGGTGCTCAAAGAAAGTTGAAGAAGAATCAGACACAAACTCCTCCACTGATGTTGAAGCTTCTCCTTCTCCAACACTCCCAATATCTCTCAACCTCACTTGCTGTAATTCTATATCTATTAGAATTGATTGTCGGGATGGTGATCCACCCAAAACTTAAACCCTTTCTACTGGTTATCATCTCTTAACCACTTAATTTGTAAATCTGTAATCTTTACTTGTTTAATATGATTTCTTTCTTTTTCTCATTGTGTGCTGAATCTCCCAAATGTTGTGATTTCAACTTCCAAAAGTTATTTACCTGCTAAACACTTGAAATTGGGTTAACCATCTTCCCTAAATCTCTTGCAAGACCTTTGCCCTGTAGCTTAATTTTCTGTAATGCATTTGGCTAACTAGTTTTTTTTAGCACTTGAAGTGAGGGGAATTTGTAAGATGGTCCTCCAAGTGAAAGAAAATTTGTTAAGTTACGCTGTCATTGCCAAGAACCCATTTCGCATTCACATCTTATATTAATCTTTTTAAGAACATCTCATTGTAACCAAATCATAACTGGGTTGATGAAGTAGTTAGATGTGAAGGAAGAGCTGGTGCAGGTGTTTCTACTAGTGTTAGTCCAAGGCACATGAACATGAGGCCCCGTCCAGGAAAGAAAGATAGTTCTCTCTCAACAAGGTATCATTAATCTTTTTAACAACATCTGATTGTAACCAATTTGATTTGAATCCTATTCACTGCTCTTTATTGCAGATTGTCAAATATCTTGAACAAGGATCTACAAAGAATTGCGAAAATGAGCACATTAAAGTTATTAATGTATTACGGAGGCCTATAACAAATTGGTGTGCATATGAAAGGGGAAAATGTAAGCCTAGTACCCTTAAAACATTCCCGTGTATCTTTGTCAGTTGAATGCTTTGGAAATCAGTTTTACTGTTTTGTGGAAACCAAATGTAAGTGCATTTGGCCGTACCTTCTACAGTATGTTATCTGACCCTACCATCTCATGAATGTTGTTTCTGAAGACAGACACTGTTCGGATTCTTGAATTGCTTCTCATTGTTGTTGTCTTCTATTTAGTAATCCTTGTGTTTCCTTTTCTTTGGGAACTTTGAGGAAATCAACTCTTAAAAGAGTTTGTCTAGCTAAACATCTTTTCAAAGATCCTACTGATCCCTTTTTTCCCCTTAAAGTTTGCATCTTCAGGAAATCAACAACTAACTTTAACTGCTATCATTTGCCATCTAGACCACAATAATGTCGCATATGATCCTCAAACTAAATTTAATAGAATATGATTCAGATTGTATCAGCCTTGGCTCAGCAGTTAAGCCCACAAGCTATAGTCCCAGACATTGGAATATTCAGTGACATGTGTAGGCATTTGAAGAAGAGTCTTCAAGCGTCGGTCGAGTCTGCCGGACAACAACGCCCAAACACTAGTATCTGAAGAAGAGGCAGTAAGCTCTCATTTGATATTTTCATGTATCCTGTGTATGAGTGAAGGTGTTTGAAGGTTACTTCAGGAATCAATTTTCCCTCCAATTTGTTGTAAGTGAAGATCAAACAGTTCAGTGGCTTTCTTCTTATTGGGTGCAAGCCAGTCTTTCAGATAATTTGGCTTCCAATTTTGAAGCTATAGCCTGTGCTTTCAGCTTAACACTTATTTCTTCACGCCCCCTAAGGTATATTTACCTTTGTAGTACCTCATTTAACTTGATTCCTATCCATCATTTGAATGCACTCTAAATTGTGTCTGATCTTTCATTCACTGGCTTGAATATTTGATGTCACAGAACTCTATTGACAACATTGTCGTCCGGTTCTTCCAGAAAATATCCCTGGATCCTAATTATGGTAAGCAGCTTGAGAATCTCATAGCGAGGAGGAACCTTTTGCTTTGCTTGGGGTAAATATTGATCTGTTTATTTTGAATTTCGTTAGCAGAGATGTTGCCCCCTTCGTGCCAAAGGTTGCTTTTTACATTACCAACAACTATACTAATGTTTTCAGCAAGGAATATCAAATACCGAACCTAAATGACTTTCTTACTTCAGTGGCCTGTATCAGTGCAAGTTTCCTTTGTGTTGGGTATTCTAGTTTGACATATCTATTTTACTGTCTCTTTGCTCTTTCTGCTAAATTTTAATTTTAATATTTCCTACGAAATTAGGTGAGCGATATCTGAGCATTGGTGGTGACCTGCAACTGTGCATAAACCTCAAGCAGACTTATTAAAAGAGTTTAGATCCGCAACAGATCATGAAGGCTGAAGCTGCATCACACACACTATTTGAGTTAAGGGAAGCCAAGGTTATACATGTTAGTGGAGAACCTATCTTGTTTGACCAAGGTATGGATATTGTCAATGTACTGAAAATTGTTATATTTGTACTTTCAAGTGGACCGTACAGTTGTCTGAATTTTTCACTCCTGATGAAGCCTTTTTCTCTAGCCCTCAGTCAATTCTCGACTTTGACCACTTTCAAATGGCATCCCTTACCAAGGAATCAAATGGCCCTCATCCTTTTCGTATGATGAGGTATGCTTTATGATCCCTGTCAGCTTTCTGGACCTATTTGAAAGCGTTAATAATAATACAAGTGTTTATGATTTTTTTGCTTTTGATGAAACGAGCAGGAATTTTAAGCAAACTCTACTGTGGATGATGATGCAGCTACTGAATCATCAGTACGTAATTTCTCCAGCACTATGCCTAGAGCACTTAATAACTCGTCCTTGCCTCATATCATAAGTGCTGGGCAGTTAATGTAATCGGTATGATCACTTATCTCCTATGCTGATCTACATTCACATATTACATGCTTTTTATGCTTTTTTTAATGCTGATTGCGTAGATTGCATACTATGGCATTCATTTGGTAATAGATTTAGTCATTTGATGTGTGGCTTTTGATCTTTCATATCTTTTGTGGAACCAGGCATTTGAGGTAGCAGGTCAGGTGGCCGGTTCATCCATATCTACATCACCTCTCCCATACAGTCCAATGGCTAGACAGTGTGAGGCCCTAGTTACATTGTACAAGAAAGAAGCTGTCAAGCTGGTTAGCTCATGAGACGACACCAGATTTGAACACATTTGATCATTAATCCCTTACTTTCCATTGCGATAGTAGGTCTTCGCTCGAAAAGCTGAGATCAAGTAGATGAAATTAATGTTAGACTTTGGTGTAGGTCCTCAGTAGCTTCTAGACCAAATGGTAAAAGAAAAGAACTTCTAGACCAAATGGTAAAAGAAAAAGAAAAAAAAGAAAGAAAAAAGAATAGGTTCCACCGAGAATTGAACCCGGCTGGGTGGGTTACCAGGTTCAGAGTTTTTTTTTTTTTTGAAACTAACGCTAGACATGGAACCACACCTGATGAGTCCATTTTATTGGGGCATTAAATTTTGGCACTTATAATCCAGGTGTGGTGGAAAGGTCGGAGAAAGGGCACTTTGTCGACGTGCCCTTTAATTATGTATGTATATGTACTGTCGTTGAAAGTTGCAGAAGAACATCATCTTTTTTTTCTTTTCTTTTTTAAAACAAACAAATGATTTAGATTAAACCGGATAGTTTTCAAAAGATTTATCCTCCAGCAGTCTAGTGAGCAATAATAATGCTTGGAGGGATTTCAGACCAAACTCTAGTGAGCATTAATAATGCTTGGAGGGATTTCAGACCGAACTCTAGTAATTCTGTCTACTCTAGCAAACTTTGATGGAATATCTGCTACCTTATTCCTCTATTTTGTCACGTAGTAACATTGCCAAGAGCTATAAAATTTAAAAAACTCTTTGATCTCTAGGATAATATTATATTGTAGTAATGCCAAGAGATAATATTATATTGTCTAGTCTCCAATTTCATTGTTTACTGTATCCTCTACCAGTTCAAAATTAAGTTCAGAGTGCACTGCCTCCATTCCTAACTCTTTCACCCACCTTGTTGCCTCCCAAAATCCTTTACACTCTGCATGTTATGGACTGTCACCGCTAAGTTGATGCATTTTGAGCTCATGTGCCTTCCCGCAAAATGCCACCGATTTCGTAAGATTATGAAAACGCCATCACAATTAACAGTAAGAACACCCATTAGAGGTGGAAGCCAGTGAATATTTTCTCTGTTAATTCTTGTCTGAGCAGAAGTACTCAATTTTGGTCTTGTCTCTTGTTCTGAAATGTTCTTCCTGTAGTTGTGAATGATATGATATGGAGTAAAAACTTTCTTTGGAAACACTGTGTCACATCTAGCTGACCATATAGTATATTTATGTCGTCTTCCATAATTTGTTTTGCATGTAGCTTATCGTTGAATCACATTCACCAAATTTGTCTCTAGTAGGGAGGATGTTTTTTACACACTTCTACAGAAATTGGTTTACTCTAGGAATTGTAGGTACCTTTAGTAAGTTCTTAAAATCATTTTCATTCTATCACCAACTGAGTTGTTAATATTTGATTCTTTAAACATTTTCCGTAGTTTTATTTTACTGAAAATTTACCATTCTTTTCTAAGGTCCATAATAGCTTGTCTTCATATTGTTGGTGAATTGCAATATTGAGAATCAATCTTGCAACTTCATGCTCAAACAAATGGAAAATGAGACTTATATTCCAAGAAGCACGGCTTGTATTAAAAAGATAATAAAGATATATAAACTGAGAATGGTTGGTGACACCTTGTTTTGGACTAGGAGGGTTATCCAAGTTTGGAATCCACCTATGCTTCCAGAATAATATTTTCCTCCCATTTCCCACATATCAGTAACTGTACTTTTGAATGAAATTCAGTTCAGAAGAAATACTTCTCAAGACCATGACCGAGATTGAAAACTTGACCATCCCTAAAATATTTAGATTTGAGAGACTTAGCATATATTGAAGTATCATCAGAACATAGTTTCCATGCTGAATTTGCTAATAAATCTAAACTGAAGGTATGGAGATCTCTGAACCCCAAACCTCCATCTTATTTAGGTTTATTCAGATTCCTCCAAGTTTGCGCTTTTTAGATCTTTTATTTCTGTAGAAAACTTGTTGAGTTCATTTTTGATATGGTAGTTGAAAAGGCGAGGGTACCCAAATATACCTCAAGCTAAAACTTTTCCTACCTATAAGTCCTTTCTCCGAAAGTGATTGTCTATGGACTGAGTGTAGTGATCTACACTACAAATGAATAATCGTGGCTTAATTCTATAGGATCTACACCGATATATTAGAGATAAACACCTCAAGAGGCTAAGAACAAACACTAACAATTCTATTCGATAGTTCCAAGCGGAATATAGACTAGATACTTATTAGGGCAATATAATGGCACATGTGCCGTATGCATATGAACATTACTAACTACACCCAAGGTGCCCTTATATATGGGTGCCCTATAGACGCGGGACATGACAAATACCAACCCCTCTAAGACATCCTTGTCCTCAAGGATGAGACTAGAGCTGAATTGATTTTCTTCAATTGCGTTGTACTTGTCTGATAGGTGTAGAATACACCGTATTTACTATACGTGAGTTTATGCTTTCTTTGCTAGTTTTCTTGTAAATTATGTATTTTACGCTTGTTTTGAGTTTTGTAGCTACTTTGAGTCGCACTGAGGAAAAGAAGGAGAAATCACCCAATTTGAGCCAAAAGGGCAAAAAGGTCATTTTACAGGCAACTAATATATGGAGCTCAGTTAATGTTAAGGGGTAACCCTTTTGGGAAGTTTTAAAGACAGACTAATCAAGGTTAAGGGGCAACTCTTTTGGGAGAAGTACTAGTAGCAGCCCATCCAAGGTTAAGGGGCTATAACTTGGTTACCCTTATCAAGAACTGGGTACTAATATCCTACCCTACTTTACCTTTCACCCTAAATCGAAAAGGGTTTTCTTTCTTTCAATCATTTTCATTTATTCATTCTCACCTGGAAATTGAGAAGAAGGCGTGACAATGATGGCCAAAATCGAGATGACAAGTTCGGATTAGGGTTCAAGTTGTTTCTCTGCAAATAAGAACCGAGGTTTCAAGTTCATAGACAGATCTAAAGGGTTTGTGGTAATTGTTTTGGAGATTCACGACGCAGTAGAAGATCGTTTGATCGAGAAGAAACACGTAGATGAAGGAATTGATGGTCTCTGTGGATCGATTGAAATCGAGGGTTTCATCGTTGTCATGTACGCTGATCAATCGGAAGTTGAAATCAAGCCAAGTTTGATGCGAAGGTTGGCAAGATGATGATGAATAAAGGGTTAAACTTCATTGATCGAGAGATTAGATTGTGAGATTGAATGGGTTAGAGTGTTAGCACTATGAGAGGAGAGTTGAGAATTGAAATTGATGTCATTAAGGTAATCGATTCAGTGGTGGAGATGAATAAAGGCGCCCGACGGGATATGGAGTCATGCCGCTTAACTCAAAGGATAAGATGGAATTGAACCTCATCGTTGCTGACAAGAACAATAAGATGGGTATGGTGTTACACCTGGAGTTTTGTGGTTCTGTAATGCTTACCAGGTCTGGCAAGGTGATTATCATGGTTATTAAGCAAATGTGAGTTGATGGCCGTAGTCAGGTGAAACTCAAAGTTGCAATGGTTTGAGCCAAGGAAGGCAATAAGAGCTAAGAAGAGAATGTTGCTGTCTTATCTGGAGTTTGAGGGTGAGAATGGAGTGGAAAGAGATTATGGTGCAATAAGCTACAAAGGTGCATGGTGTTGCATTATTTGAGCTTGAACCCAAGGTGATCGCAGCTTTCGATGAAGTAGCAAGTGGAGTTGTTGTTAACTCGATATGGAAGCTCGAGATGGAGGAATGGGTTTGTGTCTAGGCCCGAGATGGTGGCGTGAGTGAGTTGTCGTAATGGTTAGATGTATGCTTAGGTCGATGTGGTGGATTTGTGTTGATGTCGTGTAAGGAACCTCGAATACATGCAGAGAATGAGTTCATGGAGCTACAACATTGGGAGAATGGATTGCAGGAGTTATATGATGTCATCAGAGCCGAATGCGTGCTATGGAAATGCGGGGGCTCTCATTGGAGCTTGTTGGTGGCTCGTGGCAAGAAGAAGGCAATGAACCGAGGTGTGAAGGAGTTACGAGTAGATTATGGTGCACAATCATGTAGAGAAGATTATGACTTATGCAAGTTGCAAATGGCCTAGGCATGTGCCAATCAGCTCGACTAGCCCGCTTAGACTTTCACTCACTGACTCGGACTTCGACTCATCCGACTTTGGCCGATTTGACCCGAGTCGACTCACCACTTTCTTTCCTTGACCCCGTGACAAACGCTGACCGACCGGTTGACCGATTTGACCGTTAGTCCTAATCTGGGACCTGACGGAATATTCCGTCTGAATATTCCAGTGACGGAGAAACTTTCTGTGTGGCCGGCGTGTGACGTTTCCAGGATTCCGCCATAATACCAGCTTTTCCGTCGAGCCAAAAATTCCGGATTTTCTATGGATTTCTCTCATGGGTGTGAAGACTTGGACTAGGAATTGATGGAGAATTTGGCTCAAACTTGGAAAGAGAAGATGGAAGTTGAGAAAAGCTTGGATTTGAAGTTGAATTGCTAAAGGAAAAGGATTCTATTCCTTGGAAGAGTTGAGAATATTGAAGCCTATAAATAGAGAAGTTTTCTACACACCTCTCTACACACACAACACTTGTGTTTTTGTTTTCAAAAATTCTTCTTCTTAATTATTTGTGTGAACTCTTAAACATGAGTAGCTAATTTTATTGATTGAGGATGAATTCCTAGTTCTTAATTTATGTTTTGAGTTTTTGTTTTCAATTCTATCTTGAGGTTTTTCACATAATTATCGTTTGTTTTTACTAATAGGAATGATCTTAATGACATTCATGATTGATTGATAGATTGTTTAGAGTGCACAACTAAATTGATTTGTTAATTTGATCTAAAGCTAGTGAAAGTTAGGGGATAAGTAATCGCTTCTTGACTCTTTACATAAGTAGCAAACACGAGACCTTGCGAGGGATTCCGTGGAGCAATTGTGTGTGAAAACAACGTTAGCAAGTAGACCTTGATCTAAGAGTCTAACTACTAATATTGACCTAATAAGTTCATGAATCTTAATGCGTTTATTTAAATTACATCTAGAGTGATCTACTACTAGGTGGTTTGGTAAATAGAATCCGGTAACCGAGAACTTCCTGTGTCCTATGATACAAGGGATTTAGGGGTTTAGCACTGATCTAGCTGCTTTACCTACGGTTGGTGATAATTTGTGACTAATAACAAGTAGAAAAGAACATAACTTGATTCATTGTTTCGTAACGAAGAAGGATTCCTTAGTCTTGTCTCTCTTATTGCTTTCAACTTTCGATTTTAATTGCTTTGTTTATTTTCTTTTGCTTTTTACACCCCCTTTGTGACAATTTTGACAACTAGAATCTCTTGCTCCTCGTGGGAAACGAACTTGACTTCCATTATATTATTTTTAATTGAGTGGAAACATTAATTAATTTGATTGCACCTACGACACGCATCAAATTTATGCGCCGCTGGGGAGCAAAATGGATGATTTTAGTTGTTTTTATTTTTCTTTTGCTTTATTCTTGCTTTATTGGATTCTATTTGTATCTAACTTAAGTTTTTGAATCTTATTTCAGGTATCGGTTTTCCATGTATGGTGGACAAGAGCAAGCATATTACAACAATCAATACGGTTTTTCAACCTCAACATTATGACAACTTCCAACCATCCTTAGGATACAATCAAAACCAATCTTTTGGCTATGATCAAATTCCTACAGAACCTTATGGATATTCTCATACATATCAACAACCTTATGACGGGTATGTAAGTGGACAATCACAAGGATGGGAGAATAGTTTTGTTTATGATCGAAAATTCTCTAGTTTTGCGTATAAGATGTCTCATATGATTGGGGATCTTCAACAAAAGTTTCAAGAATCACATCGAGAAATTCAAAGGAATTCCTGAGAAATTATACGAACAAATTAATCAACCTTTGGAGACTTTTGAAGACGCTAGTGTAGCTTACTCGAGCCTTGATCTTAATAATGATCAATCACCTATTCAAAAGGAAGAGCTCGAGGAAGATGCATTTATTGCTTGGAAAAAATTTCTTAGGGAAAGATATGAGTCCGCTAAGTGTATGAACGTTGCAACAATGAGGAAGTTATTCCAACTCCGGATCATAATAAAGATCCTTCACCTATTCAAAAGGAGAAGTTTGGATATCACTTGCCTATTGTTGTAAACGAAGTAACACCCTCACAAGAAGATCTTACAATTTATACCGAGGAAGATTATATGAGAGAAGAATGGCCCGATTCCGATGATGAGAATGTTGAAGAGATGATGCTAGAGGATGAAACCACATTCATTGATTTTGTGGAAGACCCAATTGAACTTGCCAATGATTATAATGATGCCAAGACTTTGGTTAAGGTAGAAAACGACGTAGAATGGTTGCAAGGTTTAATAGAGGACCACGATATACAAGAGGTAAGTAATTCACTTGAATTTTTTAAGGATGAAGAGGATTCTATAATACAAGAAATTGTGAAAGGTTTGTATAACCCTTTGCATATTGATTCTTCTCCTTTACCTCTTATTGGTTTGAATGTATGTGCTTCGAAAGTATTTTTGGATGATTTTGTTTCTATATATCCACCATTGGAAACACTTGATGCTAACACTATGCAGGTTTGCCAAAAGGAAACCATGGAAGTTCCCAAATTCTATATTCTTTATACACTTCCGAGTGTGGACGAGAATAAGTGTGGGGGAAATTGCTATCGAGCGATAATTTCACTATTATTTTCTTGTGCTAACATTTGTATGGAGTTATTGTTTTCAAAACAGGTATTATGGGTGGATCCTCAAATTTTCAGATTGTTAGTATATGGGGAATGAATCATGCAAGAGCTAAGTCGGGCCGTCGACTTTAAAACAAGCGCTTAATGGGAGGCAACCCATAGGTTTTGTATTTCTTATCTTTTTGCTTTTTGTTATTTCTTTTTCTTGTTCCTTATCATGTTAAAATCTTCCACCTTGACTTTACTAGGAGGATTCAATTACATTGAGGACAATGTAAGGTTTAAGTGTGGGGGAGTGGTTAAGCATGTTTTTAAAACAAAAATTACAAAAAAATTTAAAAATTTAAAAAAAAAAAGTTTTACTTAAAAATTCCAACTTTTAAAGATTTTAGAATCACTAGCATACTTCTAGGTATGTTTACATAGAGATTTTGACCGACATAATTGAACTTGGAAATGTTAGAGAATTACATTCGGATTTCTTGCTTGTTTGAGTGTTAAATAATGGATTTAATCATGCCGGTGATGCGAATTTGGTGCAGGGAGAAATGCATTATTAGAGTTGCTGATCAATCATTAGTGGAGACTACCCGTATTCATATCATGTGAGGCACCGACCAGAAATTTTTCCATCTACTAAAGAGCTTCTTTTGAGTGTGTGTCACCATACGTTAATTCCGGGTAGAATGGCGAGCTACCCAACCTCCCACCAATAGAAGCACTACTTTTGATCTCTTGAGTGCTAATTTTGTCAATCATGAGGGTGACGTCTATAGATGAAAGCCTCCTTCTTGTAGTTCGATTTGCAGTTAGCACCATTCTCTCTCTCGACAACAACGGATCCATAGAAACACCATCATCATCAATAAGGAGCGACATCAAAATCTACAAGGAAAGTTGGAAAAGTTTAAGGTTTACAAGCAACGGAATGAGAAAAAGAGCAAATTTCAAATACAAGTAAAAGCAACATACAAATGAGCGGATTTTACATATATGTTGAGGACTTACAATACAATGAGGTAATTTTATATCCAAGTATGAAGACTTATTCATGAAAGCGAAGAAAATTAAAAGGTGAGAATTTTTGAAGTTTATGATTTCAAGACGATACAAGTTGTGAAGAATCAAGCGGTAAAATACTTCTCCCACGGCCATGGTTTATTTTTGTATTTTATTTCTCTTAAAAAAAAAATTAAAAATTCGTAAAAAAAAATAAAAAAAAAAAAAGAAGAAAAGAAATATTTGTTTTGTTTATAAGCCGTGGGGAAGGAAAATATATAAGAAAGTTTCAAGCGACAAGGATTTTAAGGTAAAAGAGTTATAAATTGTCAAGGATTTATGAAATTCAAGAGTTTATCACCAATAGTTGAAACCGAAGACGAAGGAGCGGAAGACGTTTCTATTGGATGCCGTGAGAGTGGTGTTATCATAATTGGCGATCGGATGTGAAGGTGAGTAAGTAATCTCATCCTCAATAATAAATGGTTGATTTCCTGTCTTAGAGATCGTTTTAAAAATGGTTTTTTTCAAAATATTAAAAGATGTGGGTTTTTAAAATATCTCTAAGTTGTCCTTCCCACCATTCAACGTGTTGCAGAATTCTCTTCATTCCTACCTGCACACATGTGAGAACCATAAAAAGCCGTCTTTTTTGAGTGCAATTATCATAAAATCCTTTTTGTGAGGCGTAAGTCGAGGCTAAATGCTTATTGATCGTTTCTCAAACACGCGTTCTCTCATTATGGTGTGGTTATTTCTCACTCAACATTTAAGAATGAGAATATGTTCTTTAGTATTTCTAACTTCTTATTACTAGCATGCAGTAAACTCTATGTCCTCATAACTCTTTGGATGCTTGGGACGCTTGAACGCTTTGAAGTTGTGAGTTTTTAGTTTTGATTTGCTCGAGGACTAGCAAAGTCTAAGTGTGGGGGAATTTGATAGGTGTAGAATACACCGTATTTACTATACATAGTTTATGCTTTCTTTGCTAGTTTTCTTGTAAATTATGTATTTTACGCTTGTTTTGAGTTTTGTAGCTACTTTGGAGTCGCACGAGGAAAAGAAGAAGAAATCACCCAATTTGAGCCAAAAGGGCAAAAAGGTCATTTTACTGTGCAACTAATATATGGAGCTCGCTTAATGTTAAGGGGTAACCCTTTGGGAAGTTTTAAAGACAGACTAATCAAGGTTAAGGGGCAACTCTTTTGGGAGAAGTACTAGTAGCAATCCATCCAAGGTTAAGGGGCTATAACTTGGTTACCCTCATCGAAGAACTCCGGGTACTAATATCCTACCCTACTTTACCTTCACCCTAAATCGAGAAAGGGTTTTCTTTCTCTTCAATCATTTTCATTTATTCATTCTCACCTGAAATTGAGAAGAAGGCGATAACCCGCTGTAGTCAAATCGAGATGACAAGTTCGGATTAGGGTTCAAAGTTGTTTCGCAAATAAGAACCGAGAGGTTTCAAGTTCATGACAGCATCTAAAGGGTTTGTGGTAATTGTTTTGGAGATTCACGACGCAGTAGAAGATCGTTTCGATCGAGAAGAACACGAGAGATGAAGGAATTGATGGGTCTCGGGATCGATTGAAATCGAGGGTTTTATTCTGTCAAGCTTTGGATCAATTGGAAGTTGAAATCGTCAAGTTTGATGCGGAAGGTTGGCAAGATGATGATGAATAAAGGGTTAAACTCGAGAGATGGGTGATTCGATCGAGAGATTAGACAGAGATTGAATGGGTTAGAGTGTTAGCACGGTGAGAGGAGAGTTGAGAATTGAAATTGATGATGTTGTTGCACCGATTCAAAGGTGGAGATGAAGAAAGGCGCCATGGGATATGGAGCTTTTGTCGGCGAACTCAAAGGATAAGATGGAATTGAACCTCATCGTTAACGACAAGAACAATAAGATGGGTATGGTGTTACACCCGGAGTTTTGTGGTTCTCGTAATGCTTACTGTGTCCGGGCAAAAGTGGTGATTATCATGGTTATTAAGCAAATGTGAGTTGATGGCCGAGTTGTGAAACTCGGTGTTGCAATGGTTTGAGCCAAGGAAGGCAAAGTGCAATAAGAGCTTAAGAAGAGAATGTTGTTGTCTTATCCTGAGTTTGAGGGTGAGAATGGAGTGGAAAGAGATGATGGTGCAATGAGCTACAAAGGCTGTTGGTGTTGCAGATTATTTGAGCTTGAACTGGGAGGTGATTGCAGCTCAGATGAAGTAGCAAGTGGAGTTGTTGTTAACTGATATGGAAGCTCAGATGGAGGAATGGGTTTGTGTTGCAGTCTGAGATGGTGGCAGTAGTGAGTTGCTGTAATGGTTAGATGTATGCTTAGGTCGATGTGGTGGATTTGTGTTGATGTCACAAGGAACTGGAATACATGCAGAGAATGAGTTCATGGAGCTACAACATTGGAGAATGGATTGCAGGAGTTATATGATGTTGCAGAGCTGAATGCAGGCTATGGCAATGCAGTGGCTCTCATTGGAGCTTGTTGGTGGCTCAGGGCAAGAAGAAGGCAGTAAACTGAGGTGTGAAGGAGTTACAGAGATTATGGTGCACAATCATATAGTTTAAGATTATGACTTATGCAAGTTGCAAAATGGCCTAGGCATGTGCCAATCAGCTCACTAGCCCAGCTTAGACTTTCACTCGGCCTGCGACTCGGACACGACTCATCCGACTTGGCCGATTTGACCCGAGCTGACTCAAAAACTCTCTTTCCTTTGACCCCGTTGACTAACAGTTGACCGACGGTTTGATCGATTTGACCGTTAGTCCTAACGGTGGATGACGAATATTCCGCCGAATATTCCACCGACGGATAAACTTTCGTGGCCGGCGGTGACGCTTTCCTACGGATTCCCATAATACCAGCTTTTCTGACGAGCCAAAAATTCCGTAATTTTCTATGGATTTCTCTCATGGGTGTGAAGACTTGGACTAGGATTTGGATGGAGAATTTGGCTCAAACTTGGAAAGAGAAGATGGAAGTTGAGAAAAACTTGGATTTGGAAGTTGAATTGCTAAAGGAAAAGGATTCTATTCCTTGGAAGAGTTGGAGAATATTGAAGCCTATAAATAGAGAAGTTTTCGACACCTCTCTACACACACAACACTTGTGTTTTTGTTTTCAAAAATTCTTCTTCTTAATTATTTGTGTGAACTTAAAAATTCTCCTTTTAATTATTATTATTTGTGTGAACTCCTTAACATGAGTAGTTAATTTTATTGATTGAGGATGAATTCCTAGTTCTTAATTTATGTTTTGAGTTTTTGTTTTCAATTCTATCTTGAGGTTTTTCACATAATTATCGTTTGTTTTTACTAATAGGAATGATCTTAATGACATTCATGATTGATTGATAGATTGTTTAGAGTGCACGCTAAATTGATTTGTTAATTTGATCTAAAGCTAGTGAAAGTTAGGGGATAAGTAATCGCTTCTGACTCTTTACATAAGTAGCAAACACGAGACCTTGCGAGGGATTCCGTGGAGCAATTGTGTGTGAAAACAACGTTAGCAAGTAGACCTTGATCTAAGAGTCTAACTACTAATATTGACCTAATAAGTTCATGAATCTTAATGCGTTTATTTAAATTACATCTAGAGTGATCTACTACTAGGTGGTTTGGTAAATAGAATCCTAGTCGAGAACTTCCGTGTCCTATGATACAAGGGATTTAGGGGTTTAGCACCGATCTAGCCTTACCCTACGGTTGGTGATCATTTGTGACTAATAACAAGTAGAAAAGAACATAACTTGATTCATTGTTTCGTAACGAAGAAGGATTCCTTGGTCTTGTCTCTCTTATTGCTTTCAACTTTCGATTTTAATTGCTTTGTTTATTTTCTTTTTGCTTTTTACACCCCCTTTGTGACAATTTTGACAACTAGAATCTCTTGCTCCTCGTGGGAACGAACTTGACTTCCATTATATTATTTTTAATTGAGTGGAAACATTAATTAATTTGATTGCACCTACGACACGCATCATTGTCCATCCACATCTGTTGAATAATGCTTTTAGTAATCTAGAAAAAAAACCCACTGAAGAGTGCATATCACCTTTGCATGTATAAGTACAGTCATACACCAGAGAAACTCCACAGAAGTTTGTTGATTTGGTCGATTTCTGGTTGCCCACTAACAAGTAGCACACATTCTTCTCTCGATGGAGGTATATTACCTGTCGGCTTCATACTTGTACTTAATAACCCAAAAGATGCGAGACAATTGCACAAGAACCAAATATCTCAAACAAAACTTCACTCCTTTTTAAGCGATATGTTGATCTCAAAGTGGAGCTCTTCAAGAAGCTTGTAGTGTTGATTGTGAACTACAAAGAATTGCAAATATAGTTGTAGACAATGGAAAATCCAGATTCTCATGTTCAGATTTCTGTCAACACCCTTGCTTTGCATAGGCAAGAATAATTTCCTAGCACTGCCAGCACTAACTAGGATATATGACCACTTCACAATAACTGAATATAAGCCGACTGATCCTATGAATCTTTTATCAGAGAAAACTCTTGCAACGGAATACACAAGCTCCTTTAATTCAATCTCCATCTGCAATATGCAAACCTTACTTAGAAAATCCAAAACTGCCCCAGTAGTCCTTGTAGGAATAATTTCCATGTCCGCTAACACTGTCTTAGAACGCCATTTGTGTCGAAATACGAAACCTAACGACTGACTGCAACATAGCAAGCACTGGCAACCATTTAGATTATAGTTATGAAATGTTGTACTCATCTTTTCCTTGACCCGCAATGGCCCAACACAGAAAACTCCTTCCTCGGGTTGAGTTGTTGCAGTTTGTTGAACACATCTGTATCCCTTTTCGGTTGCATGATAACCTTCCAACTTTCATCACCAACACTACCTGAATTTGAAATGAACATAATGACCACCCATACAAGAATTTCTCCCCGGGCTAATAGCTTCTTTTGATTGGTGTTCCGTGACTCTACAAACTGACCACTACTGGAAGGATTGCAATGAACATTTCTAAAAATGAGGATGAACCACTCACTTAAAATGTCAAGTACAGTATCACCAACAACTCCATGAGCTTCTATGAATCTGTTATGCATATCCATTATCCATTCACAGTTTTTAGGTACCGCGCACGAGTGCATGATGTCAAGCATATTGGAATCTCAACTTAGGTACCTCACAGCTACAGTAACTCATAGATTGATATCTCTTTGCTTTTATCTTCACTGGAACACCATTATTAATCTGCAACATGTGATGCTCATCCCAGCCGACACTCCATAAACTACTACCACAAAGAATAGAGCCAGGTGATCTAAGTAACTCAATGAACATCCGTACGTAGCCAATACCCATTCTCATACCCCCATGGACTTAACAATTTGAACTGCCACCTTGATAAGATCACCAACTGTGTAGTTGGGAACTTGGTTTCAACAAAAGTAAGGTAAATTCTCACCGCTCCTCAAGAAATTCCGCCTTACTATTACCATTTGATGATTTGTACCTCGAACACGCTTTAGCTAAAACCATTTCCATTATTTGTCCATGAAAACCATACTTGATATAACCTATCGTTGATGAAGTAAAACTCCCAAAAGCAAATCGAACAAAACAAGCCCCGTACGCATCCAAGGGAAGCAAATGAGATAATACAGAGAAGCATGAATTTGCACTTGACTGATCCCATGATAAACAAGTTCAAAAAACAAATTCTCACGGCAATGAAACATTAAAATTGAACACGCAAGTACCCATGAACAAGAAATACTTGTAACAACATAAGAGTACCCCTTAACGGTTTCAAATTCTTTTTCACGATCAAATATTCTACCCGTAAGGTGGAAACAAAGGTGAGATGAAACACACAGTGTCCATTTGAAACACACAGTATCCCACAAAAATATTTTTCCAGGTTTAACCAACATGAATACCATTGAATCCGTAAACCACACCATAGTTCGATACTCATTTGGAACCCGAAAATTGAGAATTCTCGCACCTCTACTAAAATTGCACACAATACTATCATTCGTACTACCACATCGTTGTCGGGACTTTTCACCGTATATTTCTTCAAGAGCCGAGTTAGCACCGAATTCCAGTATGTAGTACCCCCATGGTAACAAGGTAGAGAGTATCGAGCGGAAAAATTTGTGAAGAGACCCATCATTTTGGAGATCCAATATGTCACTAAAACTATCTCATGTGGTTGAAAACTCCTGCAGGCTGTATATTTGAGCAAATAAAAGGGCAAGAAGAACCCAATTCTTGACGCGTAAAATTGAGTGCTCGTAATTGTGGGAACCGAGAGTATACGTACGAAAAGAAATATAAACTCATTCAACATAATCTTCAGCTCATAAGTTTCATCATAACAAGCACCCGCAATCCTTAATAACATACCACAAAAAAATTTTGCAGCAGCTGGCCAATGTGTATTCCCTATACTAGTATTACCAGTTTGAACCAATATCAAAGCAGTTGAATGCATAAGCGACAACTTTACTGTATACCCCTGATGAAGAACTAGCTTACGAACAGACTTCCCATGGCATTCATCCTTTTCGAGCAAAACAGACCCATTAATATTAACCCAACAAGAAGTAAGCATATCAAAACTAAACTTAAAACTGCTTCTAACACAATACGGATACCTTTCAATAGCTTCAAACTCCTTCCCACGGTTAAATATCACTTGAGCAAAACTCAGGCTCCCATAGGAACATTTTCCACTACTTGCACACATATGAATCAACCGAAGTTTAATCGTTCCTGTGCATCTGATTATGACATGAACTTGAAGAATCACCAGCTAGACTTTTCCAATCAGAATTCCAAGGTATTGGCTCAAGTATTTTTCCCTAATTAAACAAGATATGAGTAAATATGGAACTAGCTAACGCATCACAGGAAATTTGAATTAATAAAATTTTATTAGCATTGGAAATGCAAGGAAGAATTTGTATGGAAGTAGTTGTGACATTGAAATTGATATGAAAATTTGTTTGGGAAAAAAATTTAAGTTTACTGGTGAAGAATGAATTTAGGTTATCAGAAATATTCTCCCAATTACCATTGAAATTCTTACGCACTATGTTGTAATGCTTCATCTCATCATTAACAGTTTTAGTTCCATATTTGAACGGCTTACCTTCCTGGTAGTCCAGAAACATCAAATTCTCCTTACGGCCAGCACGAGAAGGATGAACGAGTTCGAATTTGTGAGACGCACGGTGTTGGTGAAGCTTCTCACAGTTGTGAATAGAAAAGCTAGGGTTAGCATCATCAACATTAGACGACTGGATTCCAGAATTAGCTTTACAATTATCACCCAATTCTCCCATTGAACTGAAACCATTGCAAGTTACTTCCAACTTATCATCAATTTTCTCCTCAAATAAAAATGAAGGAATAATCAACTCGAAATCCAGAGATTCCTCTTCAATACCCGTGAAATTGATTTGATCCCTTGATATTCAACATCACAGAGAACCTGATTAGTGGATGATTGAGAAACAAAACTATAATTTAGGTCGCTGACTTGATTTGTATCTGTAGAATCTTCTTCTTCTTCCAATGAGGTTGATGATTTTTGGCTGGAATCGGTGACCAACTCCGAGTTATTTGAGTCTCCTACCAATTCTTCGTTGTGAATTACACCCTCCAACTTCATTTTTTTTCACCCTCAAAGAACTTCCACCAAGTTTCCGTCGATGCCTGCACTGGTTTGGTTTTCTATTGTGAAGAATTGACTCTATCTTCCTCTCTGCCTGATTGATGAGATCCAACAAATTCAGGAGATTCTGGTTCCGATTTGGTGAACTATCTCCCAGTTGAATTAAGTAATCCAATCGAAGATTAATTACTTCAATCCTTGCACTCATTATAGCCCCTAAATCATCCATGATCAATCCAAGGAAAGACCGGCTCTGATACCACTTGTAGTGATCTACACTACAAATGAATAATCAGGCCTAATTCTACAGGATCTACACTGCAGATATTAGAGATAAACACCTCAAGAGGCTAAGAACAAACACTAACAATTCTATTCGATAGTTCCAAGCGGAATACAAACTAGATACTTATTAGGGCAATATAATGGCACATGTGCCGATGCATATGAACATTACTAACTACACCTGTGGTGCCCTTATATATGGGTGCCCTATAGACGCGGGACATGACACCGAGTCGAGACAATGCAACTAATCGGTTCACACTTCGTGTGATCGTCTATGGATACGAGATCGAGACAATACAACAACGAAGTATGTTTACTTGATAAAAAGGTTTGGACTTAACCAAACACAATAGGATTGCTTATCAAGTAAATAGGAATTAACGTTTGTGTAATTTACTTTAATTATAATAAAATAATTATAATGCGGAAAACAAAAGTAAATGACACGGCAAGATTTTGTTAACGAGGAAACCGCAAATGCAGAAAAACCCCGGGACCTTTCCAGAATTGAATACTCTCAGGATTAAGCCGCTACACAAAATAAAACCAACTTCTTATAGTTGAGACCAAGCAACTAAACCTATAGTTCACCTAGTTCCGTCTGTATTCCCACGCCTCCAACTTATGAATAAGTCACGTACTTGGAATAATTCCTTTGGTTCGTATTCCAAACAGTAAAGAAACAACAAATCTGTTTGGTATCAACTCTCTTCAACCAAGTGATGTGAGTTCGACAAAGGCTCTTCTGTTTATCTCAATAAACTCCTTCGTCAGGTTCTTAGATCTATCTTATGTTCAACTACCAAAGGTAATTGTTAAGATTTTGCAATCAATACTTTTAATCACAAAGAATTGTATTGATGCCGATCTATACAACTAATCAATCCAATTTATCACAAGGATAAACAAATTATAGTTGGATCCTCTTATACCGAAACAAGTATTGTCCACACCAAAGATTATGAACCCCAAATCAGAAATCTTCAATATATTCTTTGTCTTCAAATCTTCTTAGCTCTTCAATAAACACCTGCACACAACAACTTAAATCTCTTGTGATCAATCACGTACAGAACGGAGTCTGTTAATAATGGATTATCACAAGATCGTCTTTAGAACTAACAACAGTCTAAAGATCCATGTCGAAACTTCGATCTAGTTTGGGTGAATCTTATATCAGAAGAGAAGATTCTCAAGCATAAACAAACTAGGTGCAATCAAAGTTCAACCACCGTTAGTCAATCAAATCAATCGAAAACACAAGATAAACCGCAATTATCTAGTTTCCCACCAATGCTAATAAAGCTTCTCAATCCCAAAGAAGACTTTAAACTGAGCTGGTCGTAAGAGATTTCGCCTAATTAGGTTACTCTCCTCTCGAATAGGCGGCTTCACCAAGAACAACACAACCGAGGAAGTTTGTCTGTCACGAAGGATTAGTTTGCTAGAAATGAGAACTTCAAGTATTTATAGACAAGGAAGTTTGGACACCAAGGAATTTCCAAAACCGAAAATATTCTCAAAGATATTCAATATATTCCAAATTCGGTTTCCATAATTCCTGGAAATGCTCTGTCCAAAATATTGACCGAAAATCTCTTTGACAAATCTCAACTAGTAAATGCACATTACTAATTCTCGTTTTCCTAAAATAAAATTAAAAACCCTAAATAAAAGATTCTTAACTTATTTATGTTTCGATCCTGGGATTTTCTTCCTGTAGCTATTTAGGAATAACTTTGAACAATAAAAGATAAACATTATCGCACGTGTTCAAAGTATGCCGACATCCTTACTTTGTAAGTCCTCTTTCATACTTACAACCTTCAAACCGATTTTCCACACTTCCAAACAAGTTTAGAATTGGTTCATCTGACTTTTAAGAACTATGCGATTGATCAAGAAACACTCAATCACAAATCATGGGTTTAACGGTTCTACCAAAATAAGTTTTGGTTCTACCTCCATGTGAGTACTGTGCATAGTCACACTAGCTTCCCAAAATTCAGTTGAATAGGTACTAGGATCGGTTCCCCACCTATATATGGTATCTAACTTATATGTGTTGCACATGTCCATAGGATCGGTTTCCCTTTGCCTAAAAACGTGTTGCACATGTCCATAGGATCGGTTCCCCTTTCTGCTAAAAACTTGTTGCACCTCATACAAGGATCGATTCCCCTTTGTGACGTGTTGCACCTGTTCATAGGATCAGTTCCCCTTTACCCAGAGTTGGTCAAACAAAAATCACAAACTCGATCATACCATCTCAGGTGATTACCTAAGATCGGTTTCACTAATAAAAGTCATACCAATACATAAGTCAGGCTTTGTGAATAGTTTTACCAAGAACACAAACAAGTCATGAGCGGTTATACTAAATCACACATATTGGTTGTTCACAAGATATGCAATGAATAACAATACCAATAACGCCTGGCGATTTCCTTTTCGATTCATAAACAAGTTTATGAACTTACTTCCTCAAAACACATGTATAAACATTGTTTCCTAGGATGAAATCCTCACCTCATACCCATACATAATCACAATAGCAATCAAACGATTATGTCGATGTCTTATCTACAAAGTTTATTGGTTAAGCAATAAACCTCGTATTGTATTCCTTAATACTATGTCTATCTAGAGTGTCCATGCTTCGCAGTTTTGTTTTCAATATGCACGACTTGAAAGATACGTTAGGGAATGAAACAGTTCAAGTCAAATATCACTAACCTCAAGTGGAAGGATGATGTTGTCGTTGTAGCTTCTTACTTATTCACTTCTTCAAGTCTTCGCAATACTTGTAATGTCTTATATCCTAATACTTTCAAGATAACCTATACGAAGTTGACTTTAGTACATAATCAAGCGACTCTGAACATGAGTTTTGATTCACTAAAATATGACAACCAAGCTTGACATACCAACGCTTGGTGGGTTCAACCGAGCTATGCTCTAACAATCTCCCCCTTTGTCAATTTTAGTGACAAAACTCTTACAATCATATGGATAAACAAATTACAAGAATTCATTACACATACGCTTGATTCCCGAATTCAACAACACAATAACCTGTATAAATTCAATCCTTAAATGTCGTTGTTGACATTATAATAACAAAGCTAATACTCCCCTAAAGGTGAGATATGTAGATTTCATCAATCCGCACGTCTTTGTTATACCAATTAATATGATATGCTACTCCCCCTTAGTCTATGCTTTTCCTCTTTCGTTAGATAAACGTTTAAGCACAATTGTCCTTTTCCTTAGTGATACCAATCAATATAAAATCAATGCCAGTATCACTTGTTTACTCCATATATTTCTCCCCCTTTTTGTCACAAAATGACAAAGAAACGAAAAAATAAAGGATAAACCGAAAAGAATCTTACAAATCTCAGAAATAGACTTGCAAACCTATAGAGTTAAGCACGAGGGTTCCACACACCATTTTTGATAACCAATATCAAAACCGAAACTACAAAGTAATTTGTTTTGATATGTTATCAAGGAAATAATTGCCCGAAGCAATTTTCCCAATTTACTTTAGCAAACCAAAAAACAACTAAGCACCTTAAGTCCTTTGCTAAACCGATTGTACAAATACAACCGCTTCGTTCGATAAGACCAAAATAAAGATAACTCTATTTTTCTCATCAGGTTCTAATTATCCATATAACTTAGACATTTCACTTTAAAACAAGACAAGTACTAGGTTAGTTAACTAGTATTTCTTGTTAAGGCATTCGATTAGACTTGAATATCCGAAACCCCCACTTTGATAAGTCTAACTAAGATAACCTTAGTTTCTCTTATCTGGAATCGAATTGGACTAAACAACTCATCCCGTAAACCTTTTCTTTCGTTAAGCCATAAATAATTCATACAAACCAAATAAATCAACTTGCATAATTATTCACCTCAACGGGAAGCAATTGAAACAACATAGACATTATAGCACCGCAATTGCACCGAAATTTTGTAAGCCTAAACAATTGATACCACAAAATAAAGCAAGATAACAATAGTTTTTCTTAACCGAAAACAATTGAATCACACACACATCATGGAATAAAACATCAATTGTACCGAAATTTTGTTAAACAAAAGCAATAAATATATGAAATAAAATCAGGCTTTTCTTAAACAGGAAAACAATTAACTAACAAGATTGTTACCTCAAATTTCGCATCCACTTCTCCAATATGTTTGCATCTTCTTCCAGGGAGAATTGATATCGAAATATCATTATGTTGTCATCCTTATGCAAAACAAAAGAATAACAACAACCAACATTTACCAGATAAAGGTTGAAAACCGGTTTTTAACTATTGCAGGCAAAAGTTGAAAACCCCCGAAACACATATGCTTTTATGCTAAACCAAAACCGATTCAACATATTGTGACTTTTTCACATATTGTTTCTATCAGAACCCCTCATGATCCTTTGATAAAGCCTATCAACATGGGCTAGAACTTAATCCTTCTAAATCAAAAAGTCACCCAAACCATAAGGGTTCACAACATTATGAGATCGAATATCAAGGTAATAAAACCGAAATCAAATATCCCATAAACATCCATAGCAATAATAAAGCATTCAAGCACAGGCTATGTAAATCAAAAACCATCACAAGAAAAATTATAAATCAAATAATTTTATTCATAATAGACTTAATACAATCATTGAAAGAAATCAAAAATTGATGTCTATTTTTCTGGATTAAGTACTACAGCATATAACTTAATCTCTAGTGGTGCTCTTGTTGTTCACTGAGGTTTCTTCAGTGTTCAAACTTTTGAAGCATGTCTCAAGAGACTTGTCAGCAACCACTTCTTGTTTCTCAAGCTTTTCAACTTGAATCCTCACATCAGCAATATCAGCTTTTGTTTCCTCAATCTTATCTTTGAGCCAATCTTGATTTCGAACCTTTATTATGAGATTGAATCTTAGTTCCTCAAAACCTTGGATATAGTCAATCATACTGTCAGAACGAATCCATTTGGTTTTGGTTGGATCTTGTAGGTTGTAAGCCAACAAACATGACTCATCTTGTGATCCAACTGAACTATCAGAATCATAATCAGACATGATATTTGATATGATTTTCTTCTTCCTCTCTGTATTGATTCCTTGACAATATTTAACCTTTTGAGCTTCCTCCTTATTAGACTTAGAGATACTGCGAGTTATTGGAGGCATGCTTGCTTATATATATATATATATATTGATCAAGGTATCAGAATACAGACAAGAGATAGTTTCCCTTTAAAAAGAGACAACTTCCGTACCGAAAGATATCAGGGGAAACCGAAAATATTAAACAATATATTTCGTTTCCTTTGTCCGAACTTCTCAAGTTGGAAGGTTTATTAAAATTAGAAAAATTCCAAATATAACCTAATTTTTGGAAGATCATGATAAACATGAACATTTTTAGACAATCATAGATTCGCAGCTACCCATAGAGTTTCACAACTTTTCTGATAAACAACTACACAAACAAATGTGCTCCAGTTTTATTGTGCCTTTCTCATCCATAAGAGCACGAAAAAGGATGAGAGTGCACAATTTTGATACAACTAGGTTGCATCGGAGTAAGATTTTTCTAGCTTACAGTGAATATCAAAAACACAGTTCATGTTTCTCTTAGGAAATTTCTACCCAAAAAATCTTCTCCCAAGACGATGATCTTTTCTAACTCTAGAGATATGATCACGTGGAGAAACTGTACTGACGTGATAATTTTCGGAGATAGATAAATCTCTCTTAATTCTTTCAATGAGATTTTCATAAGATTTTGTCATTCTAAGGACTTCCTTATGATTCACATCAGTGTGATTATCTGAAACAATTATCGGAAACTCCTGATTGTTTCTTTTGGCAGAGATTCTCTCTTTCCCTTCCTTCTGGAGTCGTTCTTCATCAAAACAAGAATTGTTTCGATATGGGTGAGGATGAACCTTTTTCTAGAAGGGATTATCAACTCTTTCCACTGATTCTTTTGATTTGATCTTATAGGATAGTGGTATAATCTGTCTTTCTACTGAGGAATGGTCTTTCAGTTTTTTAAGATAAGAAACTTCCTTCAATATTTTTACCACCGTATGTTGAAGAAGTATAAGTTTCCTGTCAAGTGACTGAAAGTTGTATTCCTTAAGATCACACTCACGGAATCGGTTCAAAGTTTCCTTTGCACAAGATTTTGTTTGATCATCAGTAGATCTAGAAGCTGGTTTTTCATCCTCTTCTGACTTGATGTAGTTAGGAAAACTACCATCATCTTGATCTGTTTCAGATGTGACTAAACCAGTTTTATCACAATCTGTAAAAGTTGAGCAAGGACTTTTAGTTTCCTCAGCATCAGAAGAAATTACAACAGCATCATTAGTCAGAGTCATAGGACGTGTCTCTTTAACAAAAGTAAGAGATTTACTAAGAACTTCTAGTTTGACAGTGAGATCCATATTCTCTTTAGCCAGACACTTTAGTTGAATGTATTTATCTCTGATCTCCTGTTTAAGAAGTTTGTCTCTGTCTTTAATAACACTACTTAAGTAGACAGAGATTTTATAGGCTTTAGGAGTTTTACCAACTCTTTATCATCATCTTCTTTTCCACCAGAGATGGACACAGATGTTTTCGTAACTCCTGGATCATGAGTCAACGAAGTAGTAACATCTTCAACTTTTGAGTAGTCAAACTCTTGCATACCGTTAACTGAATCAGACAGATTCAATTTCTTATAGGTTCGATCGCTCAAACACAGATTGTTAGATCTTTTCGGGTTTGCCTGCTCTGATACCAATTGAAAAGGCGAGGGTACCCAAATATACCTCAAGCTAAAACTTTTCCTACCTATAAGTCTTTTCTCTGAAAGTGATTGTCTATGGACTGAGTCGAGACAATGCAACTAATCGGTTCACACTTCGTGTGATCGTCTATGGATACGAGATCGAGGCAATACAACAACGAAGTATGTTTACTTGATAAAAAGGTTTGGACTTAACCAAACACAATAGGATTGCTTATCAAGTAAATAGGAATTAAAGTTTGTGTAATTTATTTTAATTATAATAAAACAATTATAAATCGGAAAATAAAAGTAACTGACACAGGAAGATTTTGTTAACGAGGAAACCGCAAATGGAGAAAAACCCCGGGAACTTGTCCAGAATTGAATACTCTCAGGATTAAGCTGCTACACAAAATTAAACCAACTTCGTATAGTTGAGACCAAGCAACAAAACCTATAGTTCACCTAGTTCCGTCTATATTCCCACGCCTCCAACTTATGAATAAGTCATGTACTTGGAATAATTCCTTTGGTTCGTATTCCAAACAAAGAAAGGAACAATAAATCTGTTTGGTATCAACTCTCTTCAACCAAGTGATGTGAGTTCGACAAAGGCTCTTCTGTTTATCTAAATAAACTCATTCGTCGGGTTCTTAGATCTATCTTATGTTCAACTACCAAAGGTAATTGTTAAGATTTTGCAATCAATAATTTTAATCACAAAGAATTGTATTGATGTCGATCTACACAACTAATCAATCCAATCTATCACAAGGATAAACCGATTATAGTTGGATTGGATCCTCTTATACCGAAACAAGTATTGTGCACACCAAAGATTATGAACCCCAAATCAGAAATCTTCAATATCTTCTTTGTCTTCAAATCTTCTTAAATCTTCAATAAACACTTGCACACAACAACTTGAATCTCTTGTGATCAATCACGCACAGAACGGAGTCTGTTAACAATGGATTATCACAAGATCGTCTTTAGAACTAACAATAGTCTAAAGATCCATGTCGAAACTTCGATCTAGTTTGAGTGAATCTTATATCAGAAGAGAAGATTCTCAAGCATAAACAAACTAGGTGCAATCAAAGTTCAACCACCGTTAGTCAATCAAATCAATCGAAAACACAAGATAAACCGTAATTATCTAGTTTCCCACCAACGGTACTAATAGAACTTCTCAATCCCAAAGAAGACTTTAAACTTAGCGGTCGTAAGAGATTTCGCCTAATTAGGTTACTCTCCTCTCCGAATAGGCGGCTTCACCAGTAACAACACAACCGAGGAAATTTGCTGTCATGAAGGATTAGTTTGCTAGAAATGCAAACTTCAAGTATTTATAGACAAGGAAGTTTGGACACCAAGAAATTTCCAAAACCTAAAATATTCTCAAAGATATTCAATATATTCCAAATTCGGTTTCCATAATTCCTGGAAATGCTCTGTCCAAAATATTGACCGAAAATCTCTTTGGAAAATCTCAACTAGTAAATGCACATTACTAATTCTCATTTTCCTAAAATAAAATTCAAAACCCTAAATAAAAGATTCTTAACTTATTTATGTTTCGATCCTGGGATTTTCTTCCTGTAGCTATTAAGGAATAACTTTGAACAATAAAAGATAAACATTATTGCACGTGTTCAAAGTATGCCGACATCCTTACTTTGTAAGTCCTCTTTCATACTTACAACCTTCAAACCGATTTGCCACACTTCCAAACAAGTTTAGAATTGGTTCATCTGACTTCCAAGAACTATGCGATTGATCAAGAAACACTCAATCACAAATCATGGGTTTAACGGTTCTACCAAAACAAGTTTCGGTTCTACCTCCATGTGAGAACTGTGCATAGTCACACTAGCTACCCAAAATTCGGTTGACTAGGTACTAGGATCGGTTCCCCACCTATATATGGTATCTAACTTATATGTGTTGCACATGTCCATAGGATCGGTTCCCCTTTGCCTAAAAACATTTTGCACATGTCCATAGGATCGGTTCCCCTTTTTGCTAAAAACCTGATGCACCTCATACAAGGATCGATTCCCCTTTGTGACGTGTTTCACCTCTTCATAGGATCGGTTCCCTTTTACCCAGAGTTGGTCAAACACAAATCACAAACTCGATCATACCATCTCAGGTGATTACTAATATCGGTTTCACTAATAAAAGTCATACCAATACATAAGTCAGGCCATTGTGAATAGTTTTACCAAGAACACAAACAAGTCATGAGCGGTTATACTAAATCACACATATTGGTTGTTCACAAGATATGCAATGAATAACAATACCAATAACGCCTGGCGATTTCCTTTTCATAAACAAGTTTATGAACTTACTTCCTTAAAACACATGTATAAACATTGTTTCCTAGGATGAAATCCTCACCTCATACCCATACATAATCACAATAGCATTCAAACGATTATGTCGATGTCTTATCTACAAAGTTTAATGGTTAAGCAATAAACCTTGTGTTGTATTCCTTAATATTATGTCTTTTTAGAGTGTTCATGCTTCGCAATTTTGTTTTCAATATGCACAACTTGAAAGATACGTTAGGGAATGAAACAGTTCCAGTCAAATATCACTAACCTCAAGTAGAAGGATGATGTTGTCGTTATAGCTCCTTACTTCTTAATTTCTTCAAGTCTTTGCAATACTTGTAATGTCTCATATCCTAATACTTTCAAGATAACTTATACGAAGTTGACTTTAGTACATAATCAAGCGACTCTTAACATGAGTTTTGATTCACTAAAATATGACAACAAAACTTGACATACCAACGCTTGGTGGGTTCAACCGAGCTATGCTCTAACAGTAGTGTCTGGAAGCTTAAAGCTGGCCATGTGATGCACATGTATAAAATTGGTTACATTTTTAACCATAACTGATCTTGTTGCTTCAAACATATTGATGCAGTACCACCTTGATAGTATGTTATCCATCTTCTCTATTAATGAGGAAAAATGAATTATTTTGTTTCTGCCAACAAAAAAAGATAATCCTAAATACTTCTCTGTATTAATATCCAATTGTCTAACCTGCGTTAAACCACCTAAAATTTGACATGATGATGGATTCACATTTTTGCTAAAATAGACAAAATTTGTGGAAATTTATTAACTTCCCAGAGCATTCACTAAACATCTCAATAACATCAAGAAGTTTCTTTGTTTGAGATAGATTTGTTCTGTAGAAAAGTAAGCAATCATCTGCAAATAATAACTGGTTGGTTTTGGGAGCAGATTGAGAAATCTCCATAGTTGTAAGTTAGTTAAATGATTCACAGTGATAGAGATACCTTGAAAAATCCTCCATTGCAAGGATGAAGGGGTAAGGGGATAAGGGGTCCCCTTGCTTTATTCCTCTTTTTGGTTTAAAAGGTTTAGCAGGGGAACCATTAAGCATAATCTCATTTTGAGTTGTGTTGACACATTGAAATATTAGTTGACAGAATTTATCATCAAAACCAAACTTATTTTAAAACATTTAGCAAGAATACCAATTCTAACTCGTCGAATGCTTTCGACATGTCCATCTTAAGAGCAAGATGACCAATTATTCCTCCCTTTATTTTCATAGCTTGAACTAACTCTTGAACCAAACAGATGTCTCTGAAATTAAACTCCCAGGAACATAAGTCCGACTGCAAATGGGAGATAATATTTACCATGTGTTTCTTGAGCCTTAAGGAAATTATCTTGAATATTAATTTATAAACTTTGTTGCAAAGAGCAATGGGCCTGAAATCTTCCAGTTTGTGTGCATTGTTGGACTTTGGGATGAAAGTAATATTAGTGTTGTGTTGAGTTGCTTGAGCATGTAACTCGAGTGGAAAAAAGCTTTAATCATGTTGCAGACATCATCTTTTACCACTTTCCATTGAGATTGATAAAAATCAAGGCGGGAAGCCATCTGGGCCAGGAGAAGTCCATAGATCCATTGACATCAAATCGCCACAGCTTTCTTTTTCAGAAGGAATGATATTAAGAGCATTATTGTCTTCTTGAGAGATGCATTAAGGAATATCCATTGGATTCAAAGAAGTACCGAAAATTTTTTTAAGTGTGTGAGAAGAAGCTTCTCAAGTGAATTTGTTTCCTTGCACCATGACCCATCTGGAGCTTTCAGAGAGTCTATTATATTTCTATTATAATATTTCTAGCTCTTCTTGCATTGGTCTAATATGGAAGTATTTAGAGTTTTTATCCATATCGTTAAAAAAGTGTTCTCTTGATTTTTTTCCTGTTGGAACTAGCTCGGATCTCATTAAGGGAATCAATTTCCTTTTCTAGTCTCATAACTTTAGCAGTGTTGTTTCCTTGCATATATGTGGACGGTAGACTGGAGAGTTCATGTTGCAGATTATACCCTAGGAATATGCACACTAGCATTTAAGCTTTTGATATAAGACCATTGTTCTTCTTGTTTATCTTTATAGGAAGTACCATACATACAAATAAGGAACCATTGACCTCTAGTTGGGTCATTAGTAATTAGAGCATGCACTATATTATCACTACTATGAACTATTTCTAAATAAAATTCATTTTTCCATAAGAAGACAATTCCACATGCTAGACCTATAGAGGGAGCATATATAGTATTAAGAAAGTTGAGAAACTTAGTGAATTTTAGAATTACGTTAACATTTATTTTTGTTTCAGAAACAAAAATTACATCAGGGTTGTGTTTTTTGTTTAGATAAAACAAATGGTCCCCATAGTTTCATTGATAGCAAAACCTTGACAGTTCCAACAAATTATTTTCATTTTTCCTTGAAAGCTATAAAACACTGAATAATAATAGAGAGATTTAAAATTTGAGAAATTCAGGAAAATAACAAACTTTATGATAAATAAAATCAAAAAAAATAAGATGAGAAGTAGTGATTACCAAAACAACAACAACCTCATCTCTCTCATAAAAGTACTCTTTTGCAACTGTATCTCCTTCTTCAGTCAAGTCATGTTCCATGTCATTAGCATATTCTAAAAGGTTGATAGCTCCAATATTGTAATCAATGATTTCTTTGTGAGTGTCGAGGGTGTGAATAACAGGGTTTTGGTTTATTTTTGAAATAGTGACAACTTCCTCTGTATTGTTCCTATATCTCTTAGTTTTTTTGACTTCTTCTTGTTCTTCAGTGTCTTCATTAGTCAGTCTTTGGATTGCTTCACGAATTTGTTTGAGCATTAGGTCTAAGTCATCGGATATCTCCACCCCATATGCTTGAGCTAGCTTATTACAATAAGAAACATATTCTTCACTAGTGTATTTTCTTAGGGTTATTTTGTTTTTGGTACTTAGGTTTTGTCCAACTTTTGAGTTTGGTCTAACTTTTGTCCAGGTTGGTGTTTGGTACTTGAAAAAGACGTTGACCATAGTTGACTGTTATTGACCATATTTTAATTAATTTATTTTAAATTTTAATTAATTTTATAAAATAAATAATAGAATTTACAAATATATCCCTTGTGGGCTTAGCATCTAACGGCTATGATTTCGCTATTAAACCTATGGCTATAGATCTATCCTCGAATTCTTTTCACGGGTCTATCTTCATCTTCCCAAACACAGAAGAAAAAAAGACCAGAAAAAAATCATCATCTTCTCTTCATCTTCCCATAAAAAACTCAGAGTGATAATTAGGATTCTTCAGTAATACAAATCTCTTCATCGTCATGTTCGATTAATATATACGCTTTGTGTTTTGACTTGAGCTTATTAGATCGTGAGATAGGATCGAAGAAGAAACCACAGACAGATATCGAAGAATTATTGAAGATATCCATCGATGAATCGCATCCGTGGGTCGTGAAAGCCGTGAGTGCATGAAACCCATTTCAATTTTAGATATTTTTTTTCCAGAAATTTAAGTTTGAATTTGATTTGTTTTTGTTTCAATTGAAATTAGGGTTGGGGTTTGTGGATTGAAGTTGGGTCTCTATGAGAATTTCAAATTGGGTCTGATTAGCAGTTCCTGAAATTGTGAAGGGTTGGTTATTATCTGTGTTTACTGTGAATTGGTCTTGGAATTAGTTTTTACATCAATGAAAGAATTTGGGGTTTATAACAGTGAAGAATTGATGTCCGTTTAGTTTGAAAAGGTTGAGAAGAATCTGAATTTAGTGAAATTGATTCAACAAATTAATCAATTGGGAGAAGGTTGGTACGCTGGATTGTATTTGTAACAGTTAAATATTTGGTTTCATGTGAAGTATTTCATGGGGTTTATGCCTAATTTGATGTGTTAGGGTTTTATTAAAAATGGGTATTGATTGAATTGTGACTGTTGCTCATTTGAGAAGATTTGAAGCAGAGAAGAAAAGGAATTGGAGATGGGTTTTGATTGAGGTGATGGAAGAATTGTTGATGCTGTCGATTGAGGTGGTAAATGGGAGAGATTAATGAAGGGTTTTTGATTGATTTTGATGCCCGAAAATGATAAAGAGAACTCGGTATGAGTTTGAATCGGCGAGATAAGGAGAACTCGGTATGAGTTTGAATCGGCGATGCGTGAATGAGCGAAGAGCAACTTCGATGTGTAGTCTGAAGATCGAGAGACTTTGATAATAGCCAGACTTGCCATTAGAGTTGGAGGTGTCATTATTGAATATGATTCTCGGTGGTGGCTGCGGCAGTGATGTGGTTAGAGAAAGAAGAGAAGATGAGATGTAATGTAAATGTTAATAAAGTGAAGGGTATGCTTGTAATCTGATTTTACAATTTTATTATATATCTTTTTTATAATAATTTATAAACAGAAGTCAAGATTTAACCTGGTCAATGGAAGTCAACATTTTTTTTCAAGTACCAAACACCAACCTGGACAAATGTTAGACCAAACAGCAAAGTTGGATAAAACCTTAGTACCAAAAACAAAATAACCCATTTTCATATTTTGAAATCATCAGCAACATTTTCACATTCCTCACCATTATGATCACTATGTAACATTCTTGTAAAAGCTTGCGAGGTTGTCTTTCCCAGTGATAACGAACCCATGTAATGCCTCCAGTAGTTGTGTTCCACCATCGTCCCCCACATAGAGGTTTTTTCAAATCGATTTTTACCCTGACTGATATCACGCTCCCCAAATTTGGTCTATAGTTTTTTGGTTTAGTCCACATCTTGGGCCCCAACTCCTATAAAGCTTCATCCAGCACTTGCACAGAACGACGTTTAAGAAGCAGATTCTTGAACCGAATATTACATTCTTGATGAAAAAGGTTTGATATTTGACTGCAATTGAAATATCATATTTTTTTTAGGTTGAGATGACACTTTTTCACGTTCATGGACCTTTTTTTGAGATCTACCGCTCCATTAGGATTGAACTTGAATATGAAAATATTTTTGTATAAAGCTCTGACTTCCCTTGTATGTGTTTCCACGGGATATTAATCTGTATTTGTTTCAATGGGATCTTTGAAAAAAGGCTTTTCTACTATAGTATTACTCCAATCATCTGTAGATATAGAAATGACTCTTGAGGTACCAATTGCACGTCTCATCGTTCTTGCACAGATATCACGAATCTTAGCATTCTGCATTTGAGAGGTGGTTGCAGAAACTTAATTGTTTGAATAGGAAGTCATTTCTCTAGGATTTGAATACAAAAGAGAAGAAGAAATACAGTTTATCTCGAAGAATTCTATTTTTTGGTTACTATAAGGTTGAGACAATATGTGTGATAACCATAATTAGTTATGTTTTGATAACTATGAAAACAATAATTAGGTAAGAAATATGCTAAAGATTTGGAGATATATTCTCAGGTTTGAAAAAAGTTGAGGTCAACTGAAACGTAATCGGAAAAAAAAAACAATTGCATGGCCTCCAATTACGCTTGTTTGTAGGGAAACAATTTCAAATTTTGGACTTTAATGCTCTGGATTGGCCTAGTTGGAACTCTATTGGACAATTCACAAACATCATTAAGATCATATACATGAATTAAATCACAATATTGGAACATATTGTTGGAATCCATCATATTGATAGATTGCAATACTGCTGAAGAAGATGATGTCAAGACTACATAAGACTGCAACAACACCATTGACAGAAGAAGATAAGATTGAATAAAAGTCTAATACTGGATGCCTTTCATGGTGGAGATAAGTCCCCTGCACATAATGTTAACAACACATAAGAAAATAAGACATTTTAATGTCGGAAAAAGATCATAACAGAAGGGTGAAAAAACTTGTAAATGGGAAACTCTATATGCAAAAGTTTAATCATAAAACAGGCATGATGAGACTAGAACAATAGTTAAAAAAATCACAAAAAAAAAACATATTCCAATCCAAAAAAGAACAATGAAAACCAAATAACTATTGATGATAAAATAAGAAGGAACATTGTTAATCTAGTGATGAGAGGGGAGCATCAATGATAAAACTATCAAAGAATCATGAAGTTGAGAGAATTTTGTGAAGAAAAAAAAAAATTAAAATTGTGTAATTCTAATTGGGGATTTCATCAATGATAGAACATCATGTTCTTTGTGAAAATCAGAAGTACCAAAATACACCACCAACTTTTTGTTAGGCAACTTGTATGGACTAAACTCAAATACAATTCTAAGAGTTACAACTTAATTAATCTCAATCAAGAATTATATGAAGAGTTTATATCTCTTTCTCTTACAACCAATATATAAACGAAGACAAGTCCGTGAACCTGATTATACCGTGAGAGTACTTGGACGATTCCAATGATCAATATCGAAGATCAATTAAGTCGTATCTGTTAGAGCACTGCTCGGTCGACCTCGTAAGCGTTACTATCTCAAACTTGTTTGTCAAGTTTAGTTGATCAAAAATACATACTTGATTTCTAGTCTACTTATAGCTATGTCTCGAATTAGGATGGAAGTGTACGTAGTTGAGCTTTAGACTTCACGTCATTCACCAATTGAAGAAGAAGATCTACTGAAGAGCATGGAGGAACTTCATCAACAAAAGGTATATGGAGACCAAAACTTATCTATCACTTAGAAGTCTATTATATTCTATCGTCTAATGAGACTAAGTCGTATATCTATATAGACTTTTATATTATACACATTTGAAATTTCGAGCTGAGTTTATCTCGTTTTCATATGTATATATATATATATCGAAATACGTGTTGGAAGATTTTAGTTTTAGCTAAAGCATCATCTACTTGAAGAGTTTAGTTGTGGACAATTTATTTGTTGGAAACTAAATACTAAGTCAAGATGATCATGTGAAAATTACCTTGAACATTTTACATGATTTGTGTGAGACAATCATTTGATATTAACTTGGGAAGTTTCGTATTGATTGATTACTCACTTGAAAATTACTTGAAGCTAGTGGTATGTGTAAGATTACCATTGTCGTCTTCTAAGGATGTTTCAATGATTAAATGAGAGTTTAGAATGACTACCAATGTCTGGATATAATACAGTATGTATACTTTGTATGTGCAACGTGAAGTTCTAGTTCAGGTCCAGAACTCTTGTTTGCGAACGGGTTCACTCCGTGAAAAGGTCTGGAGTTGTTGTACGCGTACTCTTTTTACGAACGGCTAGACAAGGCTGAGTCCGGAACTGTTGTTCGCGTAGTCTGTTTGCGAACGGCATGGCAAGGCCAAAGTCCGGAACTATAGTTCGCGTACTCTGTTTGCGAACACAGTGGTTAGGTTCTACAATCGGTAAGTATGAAATACATACTGAGGAACTCAGGTTCGTTTGGGAATTCAGTTTGCGAACTGAAGTCCCTAGAACTTTAATGAAGTAAGGTATGTGAACTTGTTTTACAAACCGTGGCATTATGTTCATGAATTGGTTCTTGTACAAGTACTTTGTACAATTACAAACCAAACGGATTATGTTTCGAATGGTTCATATATATTTCTATGAGATGATGAACATTTGAACGACTCTCTTGAAACACAAATTAGAATCATTCAATTGTATATATCATGATTGATTGATCATCATATTTGATCTAGAAATGTTAGATGATTATGGCTAAGTTATAAGTGTTCATGTGGCTAACTTCGGTTAACTATTATTGAGCCAACAAGGTATACACATTTGGGTATCGTTCATCTATATCTAAATATAGGTATATTTCATTTGTGTGTATCAATCTAATACCATATAATGGTGGAGATTGATTGCTTAGTTTCTAAGCAGAGTTAGCTTGAGTCTTAAATCAGGAGTTTATCTAACGGTGAATATCAATTTCTTTGTTACTAAGCTATCTTAGTTTTGATTATAAGCAACCATGATTTGAAAGACTATATAAAGGAGAATTCTAGCATCTGGGAAACCTAATCCCGACACTCTTGTGTGTCCTAGTTGCAAACTAGAGTCGATTCTCCTTTAACCTAGTTTTTCCAAAACCATTATTAGGTTAACGATTTGAAGACTTCATTTGGGATTCGTGAAGCCAGATCCAATTATTTTCTATGTAGTTGTGTATTATGATCTTACTTGTTCTATCGTATTAAGTTTTATCTTCTCTAAGATTTACTTGAGATTTATCTCCGATAAGTAAGATATAAAAAGTAATCACAACATTTCTTCATCTCAGACTCTTGTGATTCTACAATAACTTCTTTTGTTAATTAGTTAGGTTATTGTGAGGTGACTAATATTTCTAGGATGCTCTTCGGGAGTATAAGACCAAATTATTAGTTGAGTTTCCTGTTCACCTTGATTTATATAAATACGGAAACAAAACCAGAATAGACATATCGGTGGGAGACAAATTTGTTTATAAGTATTCGACTTTGGGTCGTACCAAATCTTAGTTGTGGGTGAGATCAGCTAAGGAAATCACGTGCACAGAGTCCTGCTGGGATTCAAGAGGCATAAGAAACGTCAATGTACCTTAATCGGTGTGAGACTTGGTTAGGGATCAACTACATTCCAGTCCGAAGTTAACCTATAGTAAGCTAGAGTTTGTAGCGGCTTAATACATCGTGGTTTTTGAAAAAGCGGGCGTCTAACAACCACACCCAATATTTCGTTCGACAATCTGAATAGACAAACTCCAATATACTTTCAAGAGAATCAACTTGACAGTCAGACTCAATCTAGATAAAAGTATATCAAAGAGTTTTATATCTCTATCTCTCAATTCAATCAGAATCACCAAAAATAGGAATTTGCAAGCCCGATTGAATATAAGAGAAATAACCTGAACGGTACCAAAGACCAATGTTCAAGGATCAATCAATTTCAATCAACAACCAAAGGTTGGATTTACCAATTGATCGATTCAACGCGCAACCTGTGATATTTCTATTATATAACAAAATATAATGCGGAAAAAAATAACACAAATACCAGAATTTTGTTAACGAGGAAAACCGAAAATGAAGAAAAACCCCGGGACCTAGTCAAGATTTGAACACCATACCATATTAAGCCGTTACATACACTAGCCTACTACCAAAGAACTTCAGAATGGAATGTAGTTGATCCCTAATCAATCTCAAACTGATCAAGGTACAATTTCGCTCCTTACGTCTCTGAACCCCAACAGGATTCTACGCACTTGATTCCGTTAGATGATCTCACCCACAACCAAGAGTTGCTATGACCGAAAGTCGAAGATTTGATAAACAAATCTGTCTCACACGGAAAAGTCCATTGGAATAGATAAATTTGTCTCCCACAGAAATACCTACGAGTTTTGTTCCGTCTTTTGATAAATCAAGGTTCACAGAAACCAATTGATAAACTAGACTTATATTCCCGAAGACCAGCCTAGTATTATCAATCACCTCACAATAATTTTAATCGTATGGTAGCGAAACAAGATATTGTGGAATCACAAACGATGAGACGAAGATGTTTGTGACTACTTTTAATCTTACATATCGGAGATAAATCTCAAGTAAATCTTAGCAAAGATAATACTCAATCACGATAGTAGAAGTAAGATCAGAACACGCAACTACAGAGAAAATAGTTGGGTCTGGCTTCACAATCCAAATGAAGTCTTTAAGTCGTTAACCTACAGAGTTTCGTGAAAAACCTAAGGTTAAAGGATAATCGACTCTAGCTTATACAACTAGTATCACACAGGAGGTGTGGGGATTAGGTTTCCCAGTTGCTAGAGTTCTCTCTTATATAGTTTTCAAATCAGGGTTTACAATCTAAGTTACCTTGCTAACAAAGCATTCAATATTTACCATTATATGAAAACCTGATTAGACTCAAGCTAATATCTTTCAACCGTTAGATCGAACTTAGCTTGTTGTACACCAATGAAATGTACCCTCATTTAGGTTTGAGTAACCTTACCTAAACGTGTACACCATGTTGGCTCAATAGTAGTTAACCGAGGTTAGCTATATGAACACTCTCATATCAAATTTATTCATCTTAACCATAACTAGTTCAAATGACTCAAATGAAACTAGTTAAAGAGTTGTTCAATTGCTATATTCTCATAGAAGTATACAAGAACACAATTGAAGAAAAATCAGTTTGATTCACTCGAATCAATTCATGAACATTATAGCCACGGTTTGCAAAGAATGCATTCCTTAATATATATAAATATATTAGTTCATGAACAAACCAATTTTATAACTTTAGCCACTCCAGTATGCATACGTGTACGCATACCTAAGTAGCTGGTCTGAGTTTGGGTTCGCCAGTATGAGAACGTGTACGCATACCTTAGTACACTTCCAAAACCTAGCAAAAATTTTCGGACCTATACCTTACGCAAGTATGCGTACCGGTATGTGTACTTGGTACACGAAATTTCACAACTACAAGAACGCATACGGGTATGCATACTCTAGTTCCAGTCATGGATCACATACATGTAAGAATGCATACTATGTTCATAATCCAATAGTTCTAAACTCTATTTCAATCTTTGAAACTTTCTTAGAGGATGACTGATCGCTGTCGTATGCGTCAAAAATAAATTACTTTCTCACTACTCAAAATATATAATATAGCAAGGGCAAGAAAGGAGCGTTCCCACAGAGAGGGGTAGGTTGTCAATATGTTTCGGTTTCCTAAAAGTAACAAGGGGGGTTTTCTGATTTTTATAAACTAAAATAAAATAAAGGCAAAACAATAAAAAGTAAACACGCAAATCAAGGATGTGAAAATATTGGATAAAGGTTTCATCTTCAATTGTAAACAAGTTTTGAATGTATGATTAGAATTCGTATTTAATCTCGCTATCATCAAAAGCCCTAGAATATCTTATTGCAAGAATACTCCATAAATTTCCTAAGTCATCAACACACACATTAGAGTTGCGTATGTGAATTCTACCTAAAGAATAACCTAACGCCTTGCGCTAATTAAGTTCAATTCCTAGGAGCATTAAGTTTCATAAATAGGCTAATCAATGCAATTGTAATACATTGCGCACACAATTCGAACAAAGGTCAATTTCTACATATGACTACAAGGATGTATCACTACAAACCATAATCATATCATGCTACTCGTATTCAAGGTTATCACTCGATGATGAACCCTAAATTAGCTATAGATATGGATGTGAGTTCAATCAATTCTATACTTAACTAAACAAACATTCAATCATATTGCAATACATCAATCATGCAATTATTATAACCCGTAGAAATCAAACGATAATATTGAGAGAAAACTAACTCATAAAAATCATAACTTGTTTTCAAAATACAACTACATCTTCAACCAATAATAAAAACTTAGTTACTTGTGTTTTTGGAAATCATCATAAAGAGTTTAGAAGAATCTATCATGTGAAACCCTAGAAAACAAGTAAAAGCCTCCCTAATGGAGATATTTAGGTTTAGAGAAAGACTTTTCTATTTATATGCTTCTCCCATTCCAAAAGGATACTCTTTCCAAATTTAAGTCTTCTCAAAACCCCTCTCCAAGTGGTCCACCAAGCCCATGAGTGAAAATAAGTCTTTGGAAATTCTGGGTCCAAAATTAGGTCGCCGGGTTGCTGACGGCATCACCGGAATCCGGTCACCGGTCGCCGAAATTTGTTACCGGAAAATTGTCTCCAACCACCTGAGTTATATGAAATTGTCACCAGGAAGTGCATACTTCCAGCAGCTCAACTCCACTTCTCTGCAGTTCAAACATTCACAAGAATCATCCAAACCAATTCCTTATCTCTTGTGAAAACGTGCCTAAAAGCGCGAACCGTAGCTCATATATCCAGCCGCCAACTCTTGCATCCGACTCATACCCCTTCACGATTCGGTGAAACATTGCAATTCCCATTTTCCATTCCGAAATCCGGCACCCGGAACTAGTACCATCATCTCATCATTTCTGCTCCGTTTTCGCACGCTTTTCTTTGACGTTTAGTTCCCTCGCGTTCATATTAGCTCACACTACTCCCCATTGCACAATCATCCTTGCGCATTCTTCCATATGGCTCACTCAATTTCAAAGAGGCTCGGACACTGCGACATAGCACCATTAGCCATTCTCTACAAGCACTGTCCCTAACTGCATCTGCACCGGCCTATAACTCCTTGTCACTTTAATAGCAACACCAGCTTCACTTCGTCTGCATTCTCCATTTCCATCTCAAAATCACTGACAACACCACCAGCAGACCCATCTTACATAGTTCATCATAACCAGCTCCCTTTCCCTGCATTGCATTTCCTATTCTCAATTGCATACAACTCAACTCAAACAGCTGCATCTTTAGTGAACAACTCCATTGTTGCAGAAATGCACATTATAGCTCCTAAACATTCATCTAGAATTCATTCTTCCAGCTCCAAATGCTCACAGACTCCTTGGCAATCAACACCTCCAACAGCCATTCATATCACCACATCAATAACATCTTCTCCTCTGCCGTTTTAGCTCAAAACATCTTTGCAGTTGCATCAATCATTTCAGCTCACAACTACGGACACTAAATCCTAACAATTCAAGCACAAAATCCATATTCTTAATTTATCTCAGCTCGGATCCCGAGTCCATGTAATCTCTGCCTGCGAACACATCAGAACTACCACCAAACTACAGCGGCAACATCAGCGAGCATCTTCCACCTACATACCCTTATGCACATAACCTTCAATCAAATACTTATGCACACAGCCACTGCAGTTGAGTTCCACCATTGCCTAGCCATTCATCACAAACACCAACTCTATGGCTTGCGGCAACTCCAGTTCAGCCAACTGACACCATTCATCAATTGCATCTTCCCATTCAATCACCAGGATATATGTCTTGCAAAACCCCAGCTTCCTTATTGCTCAATAACAACTTCAGATCCCATGGCTCTTTGCTGATGTGACAACCATCTCAGCACCTCATATCTCAATGACTTAGCTGCGGCACCTGCATCCTTATGGCCAGCAGTCGCTCATTGGCTGCAACACCTGCTATTTCCTCAATCACCTCCCTGCAGCTTGCAATCCATTCCTCGCGACAAAGACATACTTCCATTTACAGCTCAAAACCAAGAACCAACACCAAGCATCAGTCATAACAACTAATACATCCTGCAATCTCAGTTTCATTCCAGTCACCATCACAAATACCACAATTACCCACTAGCTCCATCTGCTTCAAGACCCATCTGGCCAGAGCTCCACACATATTCCTCCATAGCAGCACAGTTCTTATCCTCCAATTTTATTTGTAAAGCTCAACCTCATCTCCACAAATTCTTCACTGCCAACAGTTGACAGCATCAGCTGTGGCTCAACCCATCATCACCTGCACCTGTAAGCCTCAAACATCAATTGTACCAGCTTCTCTGCCATTAACTAACAGCTACACATTCTCAGCTTCTGATTCAAACCCATTGCAGAACCTAGTTAGAGAACCCCTCAGCATCACCAATTTCTTCATTTCTCATGAACCCAGAAAACCAATTCAAACCCTAAATTCATCAAATCCCCTTTCTTTCTTCACCAAAATCAAACCAAACTCAATCGAGTTTAACCCATCTCTTCAACCTCCGCCATTTATTTCTAAATCCAACAGCATCAGGTTCTTCTTTATTACTCTCTAATTCCATCGGCTTCATCAATCCATAAAAGCAGCAGAATTTCTCCCATTCTTCCTTCTCTTATTCTGGATTCATCTTTTTGCCTTAACCCTTCTCAAATCCCTAACTTTAGACAGCAACATCAAACTTGAAAGCCCCGTTAACCTCTACTGATTCTTTGAATTTCAGGTCACTCTTAGAAGCTCTTGATTTCTCTTTCTCTGTATCTCTATAATACTCATACAGCAGCCATTCTCTGAATTTGAAGTGTAATGACAAGGGTTGTTCTCGACGAGGGTTTATAAGGTTCATCCATCCACCCTACACCATTGGATAAGGGTCACCCGAATGGCTCTAGGCGCTCACTACACAAATAAGGGCTAGCCACTGAAATAGCAACCCCTTAGTGATTTCAATTCAATTTTCAGTTCTGCTTGCCCAGCGGACGGTTCAGTTAACAATTTTCACGATTTCGAAATTGTAATGACTTCATTCTTGGTTGATGGCTTTGCGTTTTTGTCAATGAATTGACCTTTTGCCTTTTAAGCTCCGGATGGATGGTTTTCTTCTTCTTTTGATTCAAACGACTCCATTGCACCTAATAAACTCAAAAGCAAATATAAGACACATAATTTACATGACAATAGCAAAGAAAGCATAAATACTAGATATAAAATTAGGTGTTTTAGACACCTATCAAATTCCCCCACACTTAGACTTTGCTAGTCCTCGAGAAAATCAAACAAAACTTATTCTAAATGATACATACAACTCCGTGTCATCGAGGCTACGGTCACACTTAGCACGTATAACAAGCCTTTAAACCCCTAGGTGTCCCTAGTGGATGAGTTTTAGTCTCGTGAGGGTTTACTAGAGATATACCCACAAAACCTATATTTCCAACTTACTATTTTTCCGAAATGATAGCATCCAACGCGCTAAGAAGACATAGAAATTCTGCACACTAGTCATAAGAAGATAGACACATAAATGAACACAATCTCATCCTTAAAAGTTGAGAGAGAGATAACCATCCCTTATCGAAAGAAATTCGGGTTCGGAGTGATCAAAAGTCTCGACTCTGCCTCACAAGAAAGGGTTTTATGAAGTTGCTCTCAATAATAAATAGCTTTTTTATGGGTCACACATGTGTCCAGGTAGGAATGAAGAGAGAATCCTGCGACATCTTGAATGGTAGGAAGGCAAAAACCCTCCGAGTTGTTTTAAAAACCCACATCTTTTATTGTTTTTGAAAACCCTTTTTCTGACGATCTCTAAGAAAGGAAATCAACCACTTAACGAAGGTGGGAATATGCTTACTTACCTCGTTATCCGTTCGACGTGCAGCTAGCACCACTCTCACAACATCCATAGAAACGTCTTCGGTCTTCAATCGGTGTCTTCATCTTCGTCTTCGGACTTCAACTTGTGATGATAACTCTTGAACTTCGTAGAATCTTGACAATGTAACTCTTTTCCTCTGATTCCTTGTTGCTTGAAACTTTATTGTAGATATTCCTTCTTCCATTGGCTTTATTGAAAGAATACAAAACTAAAAACGAACTATACAAACCCAAAATATGATACAATGAATTTTCTTGTCTCTTTTTTTTTTCTTCTTTTTTTTTTCTATTTTTCTATTTTTTTTTAGACAAGAAAAATTAAACAAATACAAAAATGAAAACAAAACACAATAAAATAACAAAACTAATGATGAACCTAACAAAATTTTCTCTTGTCTATTTTTTCCTCTTTTTTTTTTGGTGATAAGAGAAAATGAAATACAAATAAAGATAAAATAAAAACGCATGTACGAAGGCCATGGTGTAAGTACTTTACCGCATGATTCTTCACAACTTGTATGCCTCGATATCATAAACTTCTTGAACTCTCATCTTGATAATCTTCGCTCTTGTACAAAAGTCTTCAACTCGTAAAAATTCTGCTCCTTGTCTTGTTGCTTTACTTGAATCTGAAATCTGCTCATTTCTGTGATGTTGCTTGTAAACCTTGAACGTCTTCAACTTTCCTTCGAATTTGTGATGCTCCTCTTGTTGATGACGATGGTGTTTCTATGGACCTATTGGTGTAGAGAGAGATAAAGTGGATGGTGCTAACTGCGAACAAGATTACAAGTGGTATGTAAGTTAGCAATTCGATGTCACCATCATGATTGACAAAATAACACTCAAGAGATCAAAGTAGTGCTTCTATTGGTGGGAGGTTGGGTAGCTCACCATTCTACCCGGAATTAACGTACGGTGACACACACTCTAAAAGCACAAATTTTTGAAGGTCGGTGCCTCACATTATGTAACATGGGTAGTCTCCACTATAGGGGACCACAACTCTAATACCGAATTCATTCCGCACCTTATTTGCCACTGGCATGGTTAAATCCAACTTTAACTCTTATACAAGTAAGAAACCTGATCATGTTCTCTGTCATCTCTAAGTTCAGTCACTCTTATGAGATTCTCGATGTAATCTTAGCGACATGTATACTATGTGACTCTAAACTAACCACAAGTTGGAGTTTTTTATTCACTATTTTACACAAAAGTTGAAAATTTATGATGCAAATGCTTAACCACTCCCCCATATTTAAACTTTACATTGTCCTCAATTTAAATTGAATCGTCCAAAGAAAGTCAAGGTGGGAAATCTTATAATGATATGTGACAAGAAATCAGAAAAAATAAATACATGACAAGAAAAAGATAAAAACAAGACAAGAAATACTCATCGTATGGGTTGCCTCCCAGGGTGTAGAATACCACGGAGGAAAAGAAGAAGAAATTATCCAATTTGAGCAAAAAGGGTAAAATTGTCATTTCATGGGCAATCGCTATCTGGAGCCCATCCAAGGTTAAGGGGCTATAACTTGGTTACCCCTTATCAGAAGTGCCCGAGTACCAATATCCAACTCATTATACAACCCTAAAATCGAGTCTCGCATTCAATCACTTTCTCGAAACATTAGTTAAACACCAAACAAAGAAGGCACAACCATGGAGGAAATCAAATAAAGAGATTAATGTTGCAAGGTCATGAAGATAGAGTTGCGATTCATAGACGGGTTAGATTTGTTTTGTATGGTTAGGGGATCTGTGGGATTGAAGCATTCGGAAGATATGGGTGTCTGATTTTCAGATCAAGAATTGGAGTAGATCGAGAGATGGAATTCGGTTTGATTTAAGGTTTCGCTGAGATTGAATGAACATGGGTTCAACTTAGATTTGTGTTTCAGGGATTGAATCGATTAGGGTCTGTTGATTTCAGAGATGGTGGTGGCTTGTGTTGTTGGTTTGTAGAAGATGAATCCGGTGATAGAATGAATGGGTATCTGATTAATTCGCAGAAGAAAGAGGTTCTGTTGTCTTTGAAGCTTGAGAAGAAATGAACAATTAGGGTTAAGTGTTTGAAGGCAAGAGCCGTGAAGTAGATCTGAGAGGAATTTGATCAAAATGGTGGCCTCGAGAAATGAGGATGTATTGACGTGGTTCTCATTCTTTGGCAAGTGCTCGAGATGGAAGGATTTGAGAGTGTATGAAGCTGAATAATGGGTTTTCATGGTTGTTCAGATGGGAACTGGTGGTTGCTGTTGAATCTTAGGTTGAATTGAAGAAGAGAGAATACAGTCTAGAGATGAAGATGGTGATTGTGGAATTGAAGTTTAATGGAACTGCATGATGGCGGTCGCAAGGAAGATGGAACTGCGTGATGGCAAGGGAAGATGGAGCATGACTCGGGTGATGGAATGGCGTCTTTGCCTAGATTGTGCAAGGTCAATTTACGTGGAGTTGATTTGCGGTTATGGAGCCGATTGGAAGCAATGATGAACTTGAATTTCGAGTGATGAATTGTTCTTTGTAGATAGTTGGAAATTCAAATGAGATGAATGGAGGTTGTACAAAGATGGGTCCGATCTTTTGTGAACTATTAGGGTCTCGAGATTGGCTTGAGAATGAGCCGAGCGAGAATGTTGGAGATTATGGAGCCACGTGATATGATGCTCTGAAGGAGTTACAAACAGGGACTAAAAATGGGCATTGAGCTGTTATGTGACAGAGCAAGGAATGGGGTGTGCTGAGAGTCGAAAAGACTTGTTGTAGCTGTTGCAATGGTGCAGGTTGATTATGTGAGGCTCGAATGAGATTGCAGGTGTTGATTGCGGGTGGAAGTAAGGATTTCATGGGTTTAAGGTGCCAGAACTGGGGATAGTGTTGAGCTATGAAGTGTGTAATCTTGGGGGTGGTTCAGAAATGATGTGGCTTGAGTTGCAGGTTGGGTGTTGCAAGCATGAACAACACTGGATGTGTGGAAGAATGTGGCTGAAGCATAATGATTATGCATCAAAATGCAGGCCTACTCAATGGCCTGAGCCAGACTAATCAGCTCACTGAGCCAAGGCAGTGACTGACTCAACACCTAACTCGGTCACTGACCGAGTTGACTCATTGAACCGGTTGACTGACGGTTGACCCGTTTGACCGTTATCTCTAACGGTGGACTGACGGAATATTCCGTCGAATATACCAGTGACGGTGAAGAATTCAGTGACCAAGTGGCGACTTTTCCGGTCAAATTCCGCCATAATACCAGTTTCAGGCGTGCCAAAATTCCAAAATTTTCTATGGACTTCTCTCATGGGTGTGAAGACTTGGACTAGGAATTGGATGGAGAATTGGGCTCAAATTTGGAAAGAGAAGATGGAAGATGAGAAAGACTTGAATTTGGAAATTGAATTACTAAAGGAATGAGGATTCTATTCCTTGGAAGATTTGGAGAATATTGAAGCCTATAAATAGAGAAGTTTTCTACATCTTTTACACACCTCTCTACACACAACACTTGTGTTTTTGCTTTCAATTCTTCTTCTTAATTATTTGTGTGAACTTGAAAATTCTCCTTTTAATTATTATTTTGTGTGAATTTCAAAAACATGAGTAGCTAATTTTATTATTGATTGAGGATGAATTCCTAGTTCTTAACATGATTTGAGTTTTGTTTCAATTCTATCTTGAAGTTTTTCACATGATTATCGTTTGTTTTTACTAATAGGAATGTTTATTCATTCATTCATGATTGATAGATTGTTTAGAGTGCACGCTAAATTGATTTGTTAATTTAATCTAAAGCTAGTGAAAGTTAGGGGATAAGTAATCGTTTCTTGACTCTTTACATAAGTAGCAAACACGAGACCTTGCGGAGGGATTAGTGGAGCGATTATGTGTAAAAACAACGCTAGAAAGTAGACCTTGATCTAAGAGTCTAACTACTAATATTAACCTAATAAGTTCATAAATCTTAATGCGTTTATTTAAATTACATCTAGAGTGATCTACTACTAGGTGGTTTGGTAAATAGAATCCAGGTAGTCGAGAACTTCCGTATCCCGTGATACAAGGGATTTAGGGTTTAGCTAAGCGATCTAGCTGCTTTACCTACGGTTGGTGATAATCTGTGACTAATAACAAGTATAAAAGAACATAACTTTAATCATTGTTTTGCAACGAAGAATGATTCCTTGGTCTTGTCTCTCTTATTGATTTCAACTTTATCTTTTAATTGCTTTTGCTTATTTTCTTTTGCTTTTTACACCCCCCTTTGTGACAATTTTACAACTAGAATCTCTTGCTCCTCGTGGGAACGAACTTGACTTCCATTATATTATTTTTAATTGAGTGGAAATATTAATTAATTTGATTGCACCTACGACACGCATCAAATTTTGGCGCCACGTGGGAGCAACGGATGATTTTAGTTGTTTTTATTTTTCTTTTGCTTTATTCTTGCTTTGTTAGATTCTATATCATATCTAACTTAGTTTCGAGAATCTTATTTCGGTATCGGTTTTTCATGTATGGTGGACAAGAGCAAGCATATTACAATAATCAATACGGTTTTCAATCTCAACATTATGGCAACTTCCAACCATCCTTAGGATACAATCAAAACCAATCTTTTGGCTATGATCAAATTCCTACAGAACCTTATGGATATTCTTATACATATCAACAACCTTATGACGGGTATGTAAGTGGACAATCACAAGGATGGGAGGATAGTTTTGTTTATCATCGAAATTCTCTAGTTTTGCGAGATAAGATGTCTCCTCCATGATTGGGGATCTTCAACAAAAGTTGCAAGAATCACTACAAGACCATAAACCCTATGTTTGGGAGGAACCACGTCGAGACGGCATTGCTAAAGAACGAAGAGACATGGATCAATACAATGAGGATAGGGATAAAGAAGAATTTTGCTATCAAAGCAATAACTATTCTAATGTGCCTATGGTGTGTAGTGAATATTTGATCGATGATTATGTTGGAAAAGGCCAACCTTTGGAGACTTTTGAAGACGCTAGTGTAGCTTACTCGAGCCTTGATCTTAATAATGATCAAACACCTATTCAAAAGGTAGAGCTTGAAGATGATGCATTTAGTGCTTGGAAAAAATTCCTTAGGGAAAGATATGAGTCCGCGGAAGTGTATGAGCGTTGCAACAATGAGGAAGTTATTCCAACTCCGGATCATAATAACGATCCTTCACCTATTCAAAAGGAGGAGATTGGGTGTGACTTACCTATTGTTATAAACGGTGTAACACCCTCACAAGAAGATCTTACAATTTATACCGATGAAAATCATTTTAGTGAATGGCCCGATTCCGATGATGAGAATGTTGAAGAGATGATGCTAGAGGATGAAACCAAATTGATTGATTTTGTGGAAGACCCAATTGAACTTGCCAATGATTTTAATGATGCCAAAAATTTGGTTAAGGTAGAAAATAACGACGAATGGTTGCAAGATTTAATAGAGGACCACGATATACAAGAGGTAAGTAATTCACATGCATTCTCTAAGGATGAAGAGGATTCCGCAAAACAAGAGATTGTGCAAGGTTTGTCTAACCCTTTGCCTATTGATTCTTCTCCTTTACCTCTTATTGGTTTGAATGTATGTGCTTCAAAGTATTTTTGGATGATTTTGTTTCTAAATATCCACCATTGGAAACACTTGATGCTAACACTATGCAGGTTTGCCAAGAGGAATACATGGAAGTTCCCAAATTTTATGTTCTTTATACACTTCCAGTGTGGACAAGAAGAAGTGTGGGGGAAATTTCTATCGAGCGATAATTTCACTATTATTTTCTTGTGCTAACATTTGTATGGAGTTATTGTTTTTTAAAACAAGTATTATGGGTGGATCCCCAAATTTTCCGATTGTTAGTATATGGGGAATGAATCTTACAAGAGCTAAGTCGGGCCGTCGACTTTAAAACAAGCGCTTAATGGGAGGCAACCCATAGGTTTTGTATTTCTTATCTTTTTATTTTTTTTGTTTTTCTTGTTCCATATCATGTTAAAATTTCCCACCTTGACTTTACTAGGAGGATTCAATTACATTGAGGACAATGTAAGGTTTAAGTGTGGGGGAGTGGTTAAGCATGTATTTAAAAAAAAAATTTAAAAAAAATTTAAAAATTTTAAAAAAAAAAGTTTTTACATAAAACTTCAACTTTTAGAGATTTTAGAATCACTAGCATACTTCTAGGTATGTTTACATAGAGATTTTGACCGACATAATTGAACTTGGAAATGTTAGAGAACTACATTCGGATTTCTTGTTTGTTAGAGTGTTAAATAATGGATTTAATCATGCCTGATGCGAATTTGGTGCGAGGAGAAATGCATTATTAGAGTTGCTGATCAATCATTAGTGGAGACTACCCGTATTCATATCATGTGAGGCACCGACCAGAAATTTTTCCATCTACTAAAGAGCTTTCTTTTGAGTGTGTGTCACCGCACGTTAGATTCCTGGTAGAATGGTGAGCTACCCAACCTCCCACCAATAGAAGCACTACTATTTGATCTCTTGAGTGCTAATTTTGTCAATCATGAGGGTGACGTCTATAGATGAAAGCTTCCTTCTTGTAGTTCGATTTGCAGCTTGCACCATTCTCTCTCTCGACAACAACGGATCCATAGAAACACTCTCATCATCAACAAGGAGCGACATCAAAATCTACAAGGAAAGTTGGAAAAAGTTTAAGGTTTACAAGCAAAGGAATGAGAAAAAGAGCAAATTTCAAACTCAAGTAAAGCAACATACAAATGAGCGGATTTTTACATATATGTTGAAGACTTACAATACAATGAGGTAATTTTATATCCAAGTATGAAGACTTATTTATAAAAGCAAAGAAAATCAAAAGGTGAGAATTTTTGAAGTTTATGATTTCGAGATGATACAAGTTGTGAAGAATCAAGCGGTAAAATACTTCTCCCACGGCCATGGTTTATTTTGTATTTAATTTCTCTTGTTTATCAAAAAAAAAAAATATTTGTTTTGTTTAATAAGCCGTGGGGAAGGAAAATCTATAAGGAAGTTTCAAGCGACAAGGATTTTTAAGGTAAAAGGTTACAAATTGTTAAGGATCTACGAAATTCGAGAGTTTATCATCAAAAGTTGAAACCGAAGATCGAAGACCAAAAGATCAAGACGAGGAGCGGAAGACGTTTTCTATTGGATGCCGTGGAGAGTGGTGTTATCATAATTGGCGATCGGATGTGAAGGTGAGTAAGTAATCTCATCCTCAATAATAATGGTTGATTTCCTTTCTTAGAGATCGTCGGAAAAATGGTTTTTCAAAATGTTAAAAGATGTGGGTTTTTAAAAATATTTCTGAAGTTGTCCTTCCCACCATTCAACGTGTTCTTGATTTCTCTTTTCATTCCTACCTGCACACATGTGAGAACCATAAAAAAGCCGTCTTTTTGAGTGCAATTATCATAAAATCCTTTATGGTGAGGCGTGTCGAGGCGAAATGCTTATTGATCGTTTCTCAAACACGCGTTCTCTCATTATGGTGTGGTTATTTCTCACTCAACATTTAAGAACGAGAATATGTTCTTTAGTATTTCTAACTTCTTATTACTAGCATGCGTAAAACTCTATGTCCTCATAACTCTTTGGATGCTTGGGACGCTTGAATGCTTTGAAGTTGTGAGTTTTTAGTTTGATTTGCTCGAGGACTAGCAAAGTCTAAGTGTGGGGAATTTGATAGGGTGTAGAATACATCCTATTTACTATCTATTGTTTATGCTTTCTTTGCTATTTTTCTTGTAAATTATGTATTTTACGCTTGTTTTGAGTTTTATAGCTACTTTGGAGTCGCACGGAGGAAAAGAAGAAGAAATTATCCAATTTGAGCAAAAGGGTAAAATTGTCATTTCATGGGCAATCGCTATCCGGAGCCCAGACCAAGGTTAAGGGGCTATAACTTGGTTACCCCTTATCGAAGTGTCCGAGTACCAATATCCAACTCATTATACAACCCTAAAATCGAGTCTCGCATTCAATCACTTTCAAACATTAGTTAAACACCAAACAAAGAAGGCACAACCATGGAGGAAATCAAATAAAGAGATTAATGTTCAAGGCTGTGAAGATAGAGTTGCGATTCATAGACGGGTTCGATCCGTTTTGTATGGTTAGGGGATCCGTGGGATTGAAGCACTCGGAAGATATGGGTGTCGATTTTCGATCAAGAATTGGAGTAGATCGAGAGATGGAATTCGGTTTGATTTAAGGTTTCGTTGAGATTGAATGAACATGGGTTCAACTTAGATTTGTGTTTCGTGGATTGAATCGATTAGGGTCCATTGATTTCGAGATGGTGGTGGCTTGTGTTGTTGGTTTGTAGAAGATGAATCCGGTGATAGAATGAATGGGTATCTCGATTAATTCGCGAAGAAAGAGGTTATGTTGTCTTTGAAGCTTGAGAAGAAATGAACAATTAGGGTTCTCGTTTGAAGGCAAGAGCCGTGAAGTAGATACAAAGGAATTTGATCAAAATGGTGGCCTGAGAAATGGGGATGTATTGACGTGGTTACATTGTTTGGCAAGTGCACGAGATGGAAGGATTTGAGAGTGTATGAAGTCAATAATGGGTTTTGGTGGTTGTTCGGATGGGAACCGGTGGTTCTTTGTTGAATCTTAGGTTGAATTGAAGAAGAGAGAATACAAATCTAGAGATGAAGATGGTGATTGTGGAATTGAAGTTTAATGGAACATGGGGCAGTGATGGCAAAGTGCAAGGGAAGATGGAGCATGACTCGAGGTGAAGATGGAATGGTGATGGAATGGCGTGCCGCCTAGATTGTGCAAGGCTGGTTCTGGTGGAGTTGCAGTTGCAGTTATGGAGCTGATTGGAAGCAACTGATGAACTTGAATTGCAGGTGATGAATTGTTGTTGTAGATAGTTGGAAATTCAGCTGAGATGAATGGAGGTTGTACAAAGATGGGTCCGATCTTTGTGAATCAAGTTAGGGTCTCGAGATTGGCTTGAGAATGAGCCGAGCGAGAATGTTGGAGATTATGGAGTCCGTGATATGATGCTCGGAAGGAGTTCTGAAGAGGGACTAAAAATGGGTATTGGAGTCGTTATGTGACAGCAAGGAATGGGGTGTGTTGAGAGTCGAAAAGACTTGTTGTAGGCATTGTAATGGTGCGGAGTTGATTATGTGAGGCTCGAATGAGATTGCAGGTGTTGATTGCGGGTGGAAGTAAGGATTTCATGGGTTTAAGGTGCCAGAACTGGGGATAATGTTGAGCTATGAAGTGTGTAATCTTGGGGGTGGTTCAGAAATGATGTGGCTTGAGTTGCAGGTTGGGTGTTGCAGGCATGAACAACACTGGATGTGTGGAAGAGAATGTGGCTGAAGCATAATGATTATGCAGCACAATGCAGGCCTGTTCAATGGCCTGAGTCAGACTGATCAGCTCACTGAGCCAAGGCAGTGACTGACTCACAACCTAACTCCACTTGTCAGCTGACTCACCGAGTTGCTGACTCATTGAACCTGGTGACGGTTGACCCGTTTGACCGTTATCTCTAACTTGGGTATGGAATATTCCGTCGAATATACGATGGACGGTGAAGAATTCAGTGACCGTGGCGACTTTTCCGACCGGACTCCGCCATAATACCAGTTTTCCTGGCGAGCCAAAATTCCAGAATTTTCACATGGACTTCTCTCATGGGTGTGAAGACTTGGACTAGGAATTGGATGGAGAATTGGGCTCAAATTTGGAAAGAGAAGATGGAAGATGAGAAAGACTTGAATTTGGAAATTGAATTACTATGGAATGAGGATTCTATTCCTTGGAAGATTTGGAGAATATTGAAGCCTATAAATAGAGAAGTTTTCTACATCTTTTGACACCTCTCTACACACACAACACTTGTGTTTTTGCTTTCACAATTATTTGTGTGAACTTTCTTCTCCTTTTATTATTTTTTGTGTGAACTTCAAAAACATGAGTAGCTAATTTTATTATTGATTGAGGATGAATTCCTAGTTCTTAACATATGATTTGAGTTTTGTTTCAATTCTATCTTGAAGTTTTTCACATGATTATCGTTTGTTTTTACTAATAGGAATGTTTATTCATTCATTCATGATTGATAGATTGTTTAGAGTGCACGCTAAATTGATTTGTTAATTTGATCTAAAGCTAGTGAAAGTTAGGGGATAAGTAATCGTTTCTTGACTCTTTACATAAGTAGCAAACACGAGACCTTGCGGAGGGATTCCGTGGAGCAATTGTGTGTAAAAACAACGTTAGCAAGTAGACCTTGATCTAAGAGTCTAACTACTAATATTAACCTAATAAGTTCATAAATCTTAATGCGTTTATTTAAATTACATCTAGAGTGATCTACTACTAGGTGGTTTGGTAAATAGAATCCGATAGTCGAGAACTTGTATCCTCGGTGATACAAGGGATTTAGGGGTTTAACTAACTGGATCTAGCCGCTATCATACGGTTGGTGATAATTTGTGACTAATAACAAGTAGAAAAGAACATAACTTTAATCATTGTTTTGCAACGAAGAATGATCCCTTGATCTTGTCTCTCTTATTGATTTCATCTTTATCTTTTAATTGCTTTGTTTATTTTCTTTTGCTTTTTACACCCCCCTTTTGTGACAATTTTTATAACTAGAATCTCTTGCTCCTCGTGGGAACGAACTTGACTTCCATTATATTATTTTTAATTGAGTGGAAATATTAATTAATTTGATTGCACCTACGACACGCATTAGCCTCCCATGCAGCGCTTGGTTTAAAGTCGTCAGCCCGACTTGCAAGATCGATTCCCCATACACCAATAACCTGAAAAGTTGAGGATCCTTCCATAGAACTTGTTTTGCAAATACTAGCTTCACACAAATATTAGTAATATAAAACAGAAACGAAGCTATTAACCGATAAAAGTTTCCCTCACACTTATTCTTGTCCACACTTGGAAGTGTATAAAGAATATAGAAGTCGGGTACTTCCACGGTTTCTTGTTCCAAAACCTGCATAGTACGAGAATCAAGTTTCTCTAATGGCGGAAAACGAGAAACAAAGTCATTCAACAATATTCCCGAAGCACATACATTCAAACCAATAAGAGGTAAAGGAGAAGCAACTATAGGCAACGGGTTAGACAAACCTTGCACAATCTCTTGAATCACGGAATCCTCTTCATCATTGAAAAACTCAAGTGAATTACTCACCTCTTGTATATCATGGTCCTCTATCAAACCTTGCAACCATTCTTCGTCCGTTTCTGCCTTAACCAAAGTCTCCACATAAACATCATCATTACAATCATATGCAAGCTCAATTGGGTCTTCCACAATATTGGTCATAACGGTCACATTCTCAACATATTCCTCCTTGTTGTAAGGCACATACTCCACTGCGGATTCAAGTCTCACCATAAGGAACTTTTTTAGAACACTCATTGCACCATCCTCAAGCTCCACCCTTTGAATAGTCTCTTGATCATTATTAAGATCAATGCTTGAGTAATCTACACAAGTGTCGACATATTCTTCTTCGTCTTCACCTTGATCGCAAAAAGACTCAATTGTACACTCCTCGGGGATGTCACCATAAATTGGTTCAGGCGATGTATTTTCATAATAATCATCACTATCATAGTCAACATAAGATTGGTCCTCGCTGAATTTAGTGTTACTAATATCGAACTCATCCTTTTGAATAGGTGAATGATCATTATTACGATCAAGAGTTGAGTTAACTATACAATTATCAACGAAAGTCCCCAAAGGTTCGCCTTTTTCAACATAATTATTCATTTCCTCTATGTATTCATCAATGCCCTTTCTTACGTCGGAAACACCTCTTTGAAGCTCTTGGAGTGATCCATCCAAATTCTGTATATAGTGTTCCATTTGTTTGTAAAGCTCATTCGACAAGGCAAAAGTAGAATTACTTACTTCAGTATTGTTAGGCCAATTATCTTCCCTTTGAATGGGTGAATGATCATAACTACGATCAGAAATTGGGCCAAACATATTATGAGCACATTCGGTCGATGAAACTGGTTCCATGCTTGGTTGTTTACGAACTGACTCCATGCTGACCATAAATTGTTGCATTTCATCTACCAAACTAGAGGAAATATTAATAGGAGCACAAGTATCATCCCCTCTTTGTGGTTGCTCACTTACATACCCACCATAAAAAGGTTGGTATGTATGAGAATAACTAAAAGGGTACGTGGAATTTTGATCATAACCAAAGGATTTTTTTTTATTATACTTCTCGTAAGGGTGATAGTTGTCATATTGTTGAGGTTGAAAGCCGTATTGATTGCTCCAATATGCTCCGTCCATAGAAATTGGTACCTGAAACGAGATTCTCAAAACTCGGTTAAGAACCAAAGAATAAGAAAAATTAAAACTAAACTAAACACAAAAATAATAAACCAAAAACAAGTGACAACCGCTGCCTCCCCGGCAACGGCGCCAAATTTGATTGTTGTCGTATGCGTCAAAAATAAATTACTTTCTCACTACTCAAAATATATAATATAGCAAGTGCAAGAAAGGATCGTTCCCGCAGAGGGGACTTAGGTTGTCAATATGTTTCGGTTTCCTAAAGGTAACAAGGGGGTTTTCTGATTTTTATAAACTAAAATAAAATAAAGGCAAAACAATAAAAAGTAAACACGCAAATCAAGGATGTGAAAATATTGGATAAAGGTTTCATCTTCAATTGTAAACAAGTTTTGAATGTATGATTAGAATTCGTATTTAATCTTGTTATCATCAAAAGCCCTAGAATATCTTATTGCAAGAATACTCCATAAATTTCCTAAGTCATCAACACACACATTAGAGTTGCGTATGTGAATTCTACCTAAGGAATAACCTAACGCCTTGCGCTAATTAAGTTCAATTCCTAGGAGCATTAAGTTTCAGAAATAGGCTAATCAATGCAATTGTAATACATTGCGCACACAATTCGAACAAAGGTCAATTTCTACATATGACTACAAGGATGTATCACTACAAACCATAATCATATCATGCTACTCGTATTCAAGGTTATCACTCGATGATGAACCCTAAATTAGCTATAGATATGGATGTGAGTTCAATCAATTCTATACTTAACTAAACAAACATTCAATCATATCGCAATACATCAATCATGCAATTATTATAACCCGTAGAAATCAAACGATAATATTGAGAGAAAACTAACTCATAAAAATCATAACTTGTTTTCAAAATCCAACTACATCTTAACCAATAATAAAAACTTAGTTACTTGTGTTTGTGGAAATCATCATAAAGAGTTTAGAAGAATCTATCATGTGAAACCCTAGAAAACAAGTAGAAGCCTCCCTAATGGAGATATTTAGGTTTAGAGAAAGACTTTTCTATTTATATGCTTCTCCCATTACAAAAGGATACTCTTTCCAAATTTAGGTCTTCTCAAAACCCCTCTCCAAGTGGTCCACCAAGCCCATGAGTGAAAATAAGTCTCTGGAAATTATGGGTCCAAAATTAGGTCGTCGGGTTGCCGACGTCATCACCGGAATCCGGGCACCGGACGTCGGAATTTGTTACCGGAAAATTGTCTCCAGCCACCGGAGTTATCTGAAATTGTCACCAGGAAGTGCATACTTCCAGCAGCTCAACTCCACTTCTCTGCAGTTCAAACATTCACAAGAATCATCCAAACCAATTCCTTATCTCTTGCGAAAACGTGCCTAAAAGCGCGAACCGTAGCTCATATATCCAGCCGCCAACTCTTGCATCCGACTCATACCCCCTTCACGATTCAGTGAAACATTGCAATTCCCATTTTCCATTCCGAAATCCGGCACCCGGAACTAGTAACATCATCTCATCATTTCTACTCCGTTTTCACACAGTTTTTGCTGACTGTTTAGTTCCCTGCAAATTCTCCTAGCATTCATCTAACTTCTCAGGCCATTCACATTAGCTCACACTACTCCCCATTGCAGACTCATCCTTGCGCATTCTTCCATATGGCTCAGCTCAATTTATGCAGCTCAGACCTGCGACATAGCACCATTAGCCATTCTCCACGAGCACTGTCCCTAACCGCATCTGCGCTGCCTATAACTCCTTGTCACTTCAACAAAGAACACCAACTTCACTTCGTCCGCATTCTCCATTTCCATCTCAAAATCACTGACAACGCCACCAGCAGACCCATCTTACATAGTTCATCATAACTAGCTCCCTTTCCCTGCATTGCATTTTCAGTTCTCAATTGCATACAACTCAACTCAAACAGCTGCATCTTTAGTGAACAACTCCATTGTTGCAGAACTGCACATTATAGCTCCTAAACATTCATCTAGCATTCATTCTTCCAGCTCCAAATGCTCACGGAATCCTTGGCAATCAACACCTCCAACAGCCATTCATATCACCACCGCAATAACATCTTCTCCTCTGCCATTTTAGCTCAAAACATCTTTGCAGTTGCATCAATCATTTCAGCTCACAACTGCGGACACTAAATCCTAACAATTCAAGCACAAAATCCATATTCTTAATTTATCTCAGCTCGGATCTCAAGTCCCTGTAATCTCTACCTGCGAACACATCAGAACTACCACCAAACTGCAGCGGCAACAACGGCGAGCATCTTCCACCTACATACCCTTATGCACATAACCTTCAATCCAATACTTTTGCACACAGCCACTGCAGTTGAGTTCCACCATTGCCTAGCCATTCATCACAAACACCAACTCTATGGCTTGCGGCAACTCCAGCTCAGCCAACTGACACCATTCATCAATTGCATCTTCCCAGTCAATCACCAGGATATATTTCTTGCATAAGCCCCAGCTTCCTTATTTCTCAATAACAGCTTCATATCCCATGGCTCTTTGCTGATGTGACAACCATCTCAGCACCTCATATCTCAATGACTCATCTGCGGCACCTGCATCCTTATGGCCAGTAGTCTCTCATTGGCTGCAACACCTGCTATTTCCTAAATCACCTCCCTGTAGTTTGCAATCCATTCCTGCGATAGCACAGACTTCCATTTACAGCTCAAAACCAAGAACCAACACCAAGCATCAGTCATAACAACTAATACATCCTGCAATCTCAGTTTCATTCCAGTCACCACCACAAATACCCATTAGCTCCATCTGCTTCAAGACCCATCTGGCCAGAGCTCCACACGATTCCTCCATAGCAAAGACAGTTCTTATCCTCCAATTCTATTTGTAAAGCTCAACCTCATCTCCACAAATTCTTCACATCGCCAACAGTTGACAAGATCATTGTAGCTCAACCCATCATCACCTGCACTGTAAGCCTCAAACATCAATTGTACCAAATTTTCTCTCGCCATTAACTAACAAACTACACATTCTCAAATTTCTGATTCAAACCCATTGTAGAACCTAGTTAGAGAACCCCTCAACATCACCAATTTCTTCATTTCTCATGAACCCATAAAACCAATTCAAACCCTAAATTCATCAAATCCCCTTTCGTTCTTCACCAAAATCAAACCAAACTCAATCGAGTTTAACTCATCTCTTCAACCTCCGCCATTTATTTCTAAATCCAACAAAGATCGTTCTTCTTTATTACTCTCTAATTCCATCGGCTTCATCAATCCATGAAAGCAGCAGAATTTCTCCCATTCTTCCTTCGTTCTTCTGGATTCATCTTCTTGCCTTAACCCTTCTCAAATCCCTAACTTTAGACAGCAACATCAAACTTGAAAGCCCCGTTAACCTCTACGGATTCTTTGAATTTCAGGTCACTCTTAGAAGCTCTTGATTTCTCTTTCTCGTATCTCAATAATACTCGAGACAAATAGCCATTCTCTGAATTTGAAGTGTAATGACAAGGGTTGTTCTCGACGAGAGTTTATAAGGTTCAGCCACCACCCTACACCATTGGATAAGGGTCACCCGAATGGCTCTAGGCGCTCACTACACGTATAAGGGCTAGCCACCGAAATAGCAACCCCTTAGTGATTTCAATTCAATTTTCGATTCTGCTTGATTGGAATGACTTCATTCTTGGTTGATGGCTTTCCGTTTTTGTCAGTGAATTGACCTTTTGCCTTTTAAGCTCCGGATGGATGGTTTTCTTCTTCTTTTGCTTCAAACGACTCCATTGCACCTAATAAACTCAAAAGCAAATATAAGATACATAATTTACACGACAATAGCAAAGAAAGCATAAATACTAGATATAAAATTAGGTGTTTTAGACACCTATCAATGACAATAGCCGTTTTTCACACACTATTAGCATCAAAGCAATTTTCAAGTTATTGAAATAATCATAACGAAACATTCCAAGTCTACACCAAATGATTGTACAATACAAACCATGTAAGATGTTACTCGGAAATTTTCACATGATCATATTTTGACTTTCGTCAAGAATATTAGATGAACTTGGTTGAAGCGAAAGCTTACCAACACATATTTCGAGAAATATGTAAGTGAGTTAAACTCAACTCGAAATATCAAATGTGAATAATCGAATACTATATAGTAATACAAATTTTGTCTCAATATAGAAGACAGAGTAGAAATAGACTTTCCAAGAGATAGATGAGTTTTAGTCTCCACATACCTTTTGTTGATGAAGTTCCACAAGCTCTTTAGTAGTTCTTCGTCTTCAATTGATGAACGTCGTGAATTCTAATGCTCAACTACATAATATATCCTAGTCCGAGACATTACTATAAGTAGACTAGAAATCAAGACTTATGGTTTTGATCACTAACATTGATAAACAAGCTTGAGATAGAAACGCTTTCGAGTTCGACCGAGCAGTGCTCTAACAATCTCCCCCTTTGTCAATTTTAGGACAAAACTATCAATACATATGGATTACAAAATAAATAAACTTTGTAGCTTCTCATCCAAATGCTTGATCTCCTTGGTTCTTCAAAGTTACTCGAAATCTTCGTCACTTCCAAGTTATCCAATGATTCCAAATGTGTTCAACTCAGCATCATAGTTGTTGAAGATTCGTAGCTATAACAATGAGAAAACAGTTGCTCATTGTTATACAATGTCATAGTATTATTACACAACATCAAAGTCCAATTGTATCACAACTTTGACAATAATACTATGGTGATATGTATCACCCCCCCTTAGTCAATACTTCATCTCACCATGAAAACCACTCTCCCTTACATAATGATCTGTAAACCATATGTATTTGTAGTGTGAACTACATATTAATTCTCCCCCTTTTTGTCAATATAAATTGGCAAAGGTACGAAAACTAGTGGGATCCTCATGAAATTTTCATAGAGATACTTCATGACCAGAAGAGAAAAACATACCAACTTGTTTCGATGATTTCACATAGTCGAAACTTAGTGTATTCATCAAGGAGTTTATAAAGATACAAAATAACTCCTACAATATTCCACAATCGCACTCCCCACAAATATTTGGAAATTAAGCACAATTTCAATTAAGAACTCTCCCCATAAAATGTCATTCCCGAAAGAACAACAAGAGCGACCTTACTTTTGCAAGAAAAGAAGGATCTTTGGACATTAACAAATCACATGAAACATGAATTTGTATCCCAAAATCTCAATTGAATTAACCACAAGAAAAAAAATGATCAATTCAATTGGTCATGCTCAACATAAGAAAACTTACGGAGCAACACAGTACATACACAGAGATGTGGATCAGGGAAAGACCAATACTGCGGAATTATCAAAGATTCATTCTATCTTTTATCACTATTTTCCTAGAGACATGTAATAGACTTAATCTTTGTAAACAAAAGTTCATCCTATTTTTCATCAATATTTGCATAATGACATAATAGGCTTAACTTTTGTAGTCAAAAGTTCATTTTATCTTTTATCAATACTATCAAACCGGCATATAATAGAGTTAACTTTTGAACAAATATGGGACAATCAAGGTTCACGGACGTAAATAACATATCCCACAACAATTTGCAATATATAAAACCATAAAGATTAATACTGCAAAATCATCTTCCAAATAACTTAGAATTTAAATAAATAAATCTAAAAACATTGCAAGATGAAAACGTTGGCAATAGCTATGTGTACTCACAATAATGGCTATTCCAAACTCTAGTTATCCTTCTTAAAGACACAAGAATAAATTCTCATAAGAAGTTTCCTAGACTTTGAGACCTCTAAAAAATTCTTTATCGTCCCCGAACTCCTTGTCGTCAATAGCCATGGAAACATAAGGTTCATGAAGAAAGGAGTCAATTCCAACAAACCTTTTGAACTGATGCCGAACCAGGCCTTCTGAATTTGAAGAGTTCTCAAAGTAATAACCTTTATTTCTTAAATCTCCTTCCTTGTTTCCTTCAACTCTTCAAGAACACCAGAAAACTTCTGAGAATTTGAAGGAACAGATCTTGGCTTCCTCACATTCCTTCTTTTTCCTTTTAAAGTTGGAGGTAAAGGAGATTTATCTATTTCCTTCATGATTGATGGCTTAACAATCTTATTAATATCTTTTCCATCAGAAGACATAATGCTTGGAGTATCCATACGAACGGAATTGTGAGAGGAAATCACAAGATGATCTCAACAAGCAGTCTTATGATAAAAAGAGTTTCAGGTGAAGGAAAAAGGAATGTAGTGTTACCAAACTTTTAAACACACAAGTTCACGCACGCACAACTCTCAACCCTAAAGAGGATAGAATTGTCGAGAATAACCCTCTTTTATTTATTAAATAGGGAAATCCTTTCCAATATCAATTAGATATGAAAGGAAATACAAAGTCCAGATTTGCAAAGCAATACAAACAAGAGAAAAACAAAATAAAACACTTCTCTTTTTACCTAAAGCCTTAGGTGTGCACAATCTTGTCTCTTTTGATCAGGCACATGATACAAGATACACTAACCAACACAATTAAGTTGTATTGGGGTGAACAATAATCTGTCCACCATAACATTTTCGAAAAGAATTCATAGATCCTTATTTCTCAGAGTGTTTATACCATGATTTTTTCTCTAATGATCTAGTTTTTTCTTTGGAAACTAACTTCTTTGTAGAAGAGATGAGTTTACATACCTCTGATGATTTTTGAACAAGTTTGAGCTTGTTTGCTAATCGATTCGCTCTTCGTTGAAGTTTGATGACGTATCTCATTTTGTGTTTGTACTTGAAACACTTTGAAAGTTCATGACCTTTGAGAGAACAATAAGAGAATGTCAACATGGAAGATGATTCAGACGCTCGAAATGTGTAAGGATCTAGACACATAGTGGAAACTGAAAAATCAGAAGAAAAAAAAGTTTCCAGTAGAAACAGGTAGATCCATTTTTTCTTCCAGACCGGTTGAGAATTCTTCTGAAAGAATATCAAGATTATGTATGTATTGCTACAATTATGAAAATCAATATTTTCACAAAGAAGTACAACACTTGACTTTTCGTCTTCATTGGAATCATAGTTGTCAGACATTTCATCAAGAGTTGCAGTTAGACCTTTGTTCCCAGTGTATTTTTTACGATTTGGACACTCATTTTCAAAATGACCAAAAACTTTACACTTAAAGAACTGTGGCATATCCTCGTCATCAGTTTCATCAATATCTAGGAGGAACACGATTATGAGGTTTAACTGATGACCTAGGTTTATCTCTGGAGAACCGTTTACTTCTCTTCAAAAGAAGATCTCTAAACTGTCTTGTGATCAAGGAGACTGACTTGTCAAGATCTTCATCTGATGAATCAGCCTCAGTAAGATCATCTTCAGAGATGCAAACACTTTTACTTTTTTCAAGTAATTTAGTGTTCTTTTGTGCTATGAAGGCAACATCCTTTCCAGATTTGGATGTATGCTCATGATCTTTAACTTCCCAACTAGAGTATTTCTGGAAGAGTTGCAAGGTTATTACCTTCAACGATGGCATGCTTCTTAGAATCGTATCTAGATGGCAGCGATCTGAGAATTTTCATGAAAATATCCTTTTCAAGAATAGTCTTACCCAACGCAAAAGATTCATTTATAATTTCGGACACTTTGTGATTAAACTCATCAAATGAATCATCATTTGCCATACGAAGGTTTTCCTAATCAGAATTTAGGTTTTGCAGCCTAGCTTCCTTTTCACAGGTATTCCCTTCAAATACTGTTTCTAAGATATTCCAAGAATCTTTAGACCGAGTGCACGTAGTCACATGGTGCTGAAGATCTGGGGTAATGGCATGGATGATAGCATTTAACCCGTTAGAATTTTGCTTTGCAGCAAGAATCTCGGCAGGTTCATATGCACCAATATCCTTAGGAACAGTTGCATCGCCTTCTGCAACAACCGGAGGATTATAGCCATTAACAACATAAACCCATCATTGAAAATTACGCGCTTGAAGAAAGGCATGCATAACAATTTTCCACCATAAGTAATTTGAGATATCGAAGACTGGTGGTACTTTTATGGAGATAGCATTTCTGTCCATATTCAAATCGCTACAAACACAGACTTAAAAGGTCTTAAACGTGTTTGCCTGCTCTGATACCAATTGAAAAGGCCGGGGTCTAACAACCACACCCAATATTTCGTTCGGCAATCTGAAGAGACAAACTCCAATATACTTTCAAGAGAATCAACTAGATAGTCAGACCCAATCTATAGAAAAGTATATCAAAGAGTTTTATATCTCTATCTCCCAATTCAATCTGCAATCAACAAACAGGAATTTGCGATCCCGATTGAGATATAACTTAAACGGTACCAAAGACCAATATTCAAGGATCAATCAATTTCAATCAACAACCAAAGGTTGGATTTACCAATTGATCGATTCAATACACAACCTGTGATATTTCTATTATATAATAAAATATAATGCGGAAAAGAAATAACACATAAACCAGAATTTTGTTAACGAGGAAAACCGCAAATCCAGAAAAACCCCGGGACCTAGTCCAGCTTTGAGCACCACACTGTATTAAGCCGCTACAGACACTAGCTTACTACCAATGAACTTCGTACTGGAATGTAGTTGAGCCCTTATCAATCTCACACTGATCAAGGTATAGTTGCGCTCTTTACGTCTCTGAACCCCAACATGATTCTACGCACTTGATTCCCTTAGCTGATCTCACCCACAACCAAGAGTTGCTATGACCAAAAATCGAAGACTTGATAAACAAATCTGTCTCACACAGAATAGTCTATTAGAATAGATAAATCTGTCTCCCACAGAAATACCTACGAGTTTTGTTCCGTCTTTTCATAAATCAAGGTGCATATGAACCAATTGATAAACCAAACTTATATTCCCAAAGAACAACCTAGTATTATCAATCACCTCACAGTAATCTTAATCATATGGTAGCGAAACAAGATATTGTGGAATCACAAACGATGATACGAAGATGTTTGTGACTACTTTTAATCTTACCTATCGGATATTAATCTCAAGCAAGTCTTAGCAAAGATAATACTCAATCACGTTAGTAGAAGTAAGATCAGAACATGCAACTACAGAGAAAATAGTTGGGTCTGGCTTCACAATCCCAATGAAGTCTTTAAGTCGTTAACCTACAGGGTTTCGTGAAAAACCTAAGGTTAAAGGAGAATCGACTCTAGATTATACAACTAGTATCACACAGGAGGTGTGGGGATTAGGTTTCCCAGTTGCTAGAGTTTTCCCTTGTATAGTTTTCAAATCAGGGTTTGCAATCTAAGTTACCTTGGTAACAAAGAATTCAATATTCACCGTTAGATGAAAACATGATTAGACTCAAGCTATTATCTTTCAATCGTTAGATCGAATTTAGCTTGTTGTACACAAATAAAATGTACCCTCATTTAGTTTTAAGTAACCATACCTAAACGTGTACACCATGTTGGCTCAACAGTAGTTAACCGAGGTTAGCTATATGAACACTCTCATATCAACCTTATTCCTCTTAACCATAACTAGTTCAAATGACTCAAATGAAACTAGTTAAAGAGTTGTTCAATTGCTATATTCTCATAGAAGTATACAAGAACACAATTGAAGAAAAATCAGTTTGATTCACTCGAATCAATTCATGAACATTATAGCCACGGTTTGCAAAGAATGCATTCTTTAATATATATAAATATATTAGTTCATGAACAAACCAATTTTATAACTTTAGCCACTCCAGTATGCATACGGGTGCGCATACCTAAGTAGCTGGTCTGAGTTTGGGTTCGCCAGTATGCGAACGTGTACGCATACCTTAGAACACTTCCAAAACCTAGCAAAAATTTCCGGACCTATACCTTACGCAAGTATGCGTACAGTATGTGTACTTGGTACACGGAATTTCACAACTACAAGTACGCATACGGGTATGCATACTCTAGTTCCGGTCATGGATCACATACATGCAAGAATGCATACTATGTTCATAATCCAATAGTTCAAAACTTTATTTTAATCATTGAAACTTTCTTAGAGGATGACAATAGCCGTTTTCACACATTATTAGCATCAAAGCAATTTTCAAGTTATTGAAATAATCATAACGAAACATTCCAAGTCTACACCAAATGATTGTATCACACAAACCATGTAAGATGTTTCTCGGTATTTTTCACATGATCATCTTCTGACTTTCGTCAATAATATAAGATGAGCTTGGTTGAAGCGAAATCTTACCAACACATATTTCGAGAAATATGTAAGCGAGTTAAGCTCAGCTCGAAATCTCAAATGTGCATAATCGAATACTATATAGTAATACGACTTTTGTCTCAACATAGGAGATAGAGTAGAAATAGACTTTCCAAGTGATGGATGAGTTTAGTCTCCACATACCTTTTGTTGATGAAGTTCCACAAGATCCTTAGTAGTTCTTCGTCTTCAATTGATGAACGCCGGGAAGTCTAATGCTCAACTACACAATCTATCCTAGTCTGAGACATTACTATAACTAGAATAGAAATCAAGACTTACAGTTTTGATCACTAACATTGACAAACAAGCTTGAGATAGCAACTCTTGCGAGTTCGATCGAGTAGTGATCTAACAGTTTTCAAATATGGACTAGGTCCCGAGGTTTTTCTGCATTTGCGGTTTCCTCATTAACAAAATTTCGGGTGTCTGTGTTATTTCTTTTCAGCGTTATATTTGTTTATATAATTGACATATCACAGGTTATGCGTAGTTCAATCACAACAGATAATTCCGACCTTGTTTTTTGGATAAAACTTGATTGACTCTCGAACATTGGTCTTTGGTACCATCCGAGTTATTCTCATATCAATCAGTATCATAGATTTCTATCTAGTTGATTTACTGTTTGTATTGAGAAGGAGATAAAGCTCTTTGATATCTTTCTTGGTTGAGTCTAACTTTTAAGTTGGTGCTCTCGGAATTATATTGGAGTTTAGTCCATACAGATTTTCGAACGAAATATTGGGTGTGGTTGTAATACCCCCGCGTTTTCAATTAGTATAAGAGCAGGAAAACACGCTAAGACCTCATAAGTCTGTATTTGTAGCAATATGACTCTATGGAAAGAAGTGATATCCCCAACGACGCATCACCAGTCCAGAAGCATTCAGACTTGGTTCAAATCTTGGATTCACTTGAGAAAACTCTCACATCTTTATCATTTCCTGAAACTGTGTATAACTGGGAAACACGTCTGGAGGAACAGTTGGATGAACTTTCAGATGAAAGTGCTTCAAATGTTGAAAAAGATGTTATTGAGGATATCTCGCAATATATCAAGTTGTTTGACCATCTCATAAAGAAAAAGAAGTCAACGTCATGTTTAATTGAGTTTCTGACTCCTCTTTGTCTAGAAAACAAGAAAATGAGAAAACTCTTTAAGGGTTATGATTGTGGATATAATCTCTTACAATCCCTTCTTAAAGATCATGAAGAAGATATGCGTTCAAAAAATTATGAATGTGAAAATCTTCGTCGAAATCTCTTTGTGTTGAAAGAAAAACTTGCAGAATCTGAAGCATGTGTAACTCTCAACAAAGTTGTTTTAGTGACAGAGAAAATATTTTTCTCTCTAGAGAAAAACAATTAGAGGCTGACCTAACCGCTGCTCATGATAAGGTCAAATTGTTGGAAGAAGACTTAAAAAGGTTTAGCTCCAGCTCAACCAAATTATCTACTGTAGTGGGAGCATGTAAAAAACATCGTGATACACGAGGTTTAGGCTATAAAGGAATAGACGCTCCAAGTATTAGTAATATTAGTTTTATTCATGCTAATAGCAATTTCCAATAGAAGAATCTCACTAATGGCAAAAGTGAAAATCTACCTCCAGCAGCTGAAGTTCCAAAGAACAAGGTTCGTCAACCTCCGAAACCAGCTCACATGAGTTCAAGCAACAACATTCCATTCAGTTTCCATTATTGCAGAAAAAAAAGGCCATCTTGAAAGGAGATGTCGCTTTCGTGTGCGGAATGAGAAACTTCAGAACATTCTTGTCTGGGTGTCTAAAGAAGTGATCAAACCTGTATCTCATATTACTGGTTGCGATTGTCCAACTTTTAGACAAAGAAAGTGATGTGATGAGTCAACCTTTGTTTGTAAAGGTAATACAAAACCTCTTCACAATTGTAACAATTGTCAAAAGGATAATGTTATAAGGACAGACGGGTGTTTTGATGCTCCGATAAGAAGCAAGACGTTTCTAAAAAAGGAAGTTTTTCAAACTTACCTTCTAAATTTGAAGAATGCGTTGGAAAGAAGGCTCAATTGTTCCTGAATATGTTCACATCAACAGTCGTGTTTCGGAACTCAAGCCCATTATCAATAGACTCAAACGCAATATTCAGAAGGCAAAGAAGGCGGCAGCAGCATCAGGTATCTCTTGTTCACTTTCCATTAATTCTCTTGAGACTAACTTTATTGATGCTTCTGTCTTTTCTCAAGAAAAAAAGGGAGAGAAAGTCAACACTATTGATGAGCAAAATTCTCATCAACTTATAACTTGCACAAGATTCTCAAGAAGATATCTTCTTTTTAAAAAAGTGGTCTTTGTTGTAAAATGCTCACAACTTACTACTTTTGTTTGTGCCTCATCCATTGAGACCATGTGAGGATGCACAAGATATTCAAAAGACATATTCTTCTTGACAAAGTGGTCTTTGTAGTACGTGTGTTATTTTTTCAGTTTATATAGAAATAAAATGGTCATCTTACTGTTGAGCTTTGATCCATTTAATATTTACACTCGTAATGTGAATGATCATCGTCTTTTTAATACTCCTTATTACGAGCAGTGAAAAGCTTCAATCAATCTTTCTTCAAACAGGGTCTAAAATGCAATTGACTTGTTATAACTATCAGTAAAAATTTTGTGCTCTAAATTTATTTATTGAGCTAAGATGTCATGTCTAAAACCTGTTTTGATAAAGGGTTCAAAACATGTTTCTGTTTTAGGCTCCATTGGTTCGTTGGCACTGAATACCTTTATTCACATCCACAAACGGCTCATGTGCAAAGTCCATGATCGAACGTATGGTTCCCATACCGACTTTGTTTGGGAGGAACTATATGTGCTCCTATATATATATAAGATTGATTCACTAATATCTTATGTATATGAACGTTCCAAAACCTCAAGAAATCCTCTTGTAATTTCATGGACAGTACAATGAATGTATACAAAAAGGAAGAAGAAATTAAAGATGGTAAGGTTATTGAGTTTCATGAGAATCCTCTCATCATAACCTGTTACTATGCATGCGATCATGAATACAATAGACTTGTTCAAATGTCATCTGATTTGGTTTGAAATCTTCTCCGAGATTTCACAATTGTAGGTGATCAACTTGCCATTGCAACAAAAAACTTTGATTTTCTGAAGACTGAATTGAAGAAAGCAACTGATGATCTTTCTCTTGTTCGATCTCTAATTGCTGACCATGTACAGTCTTTCAGTATGTTTTTGTTTAGGTTTATTAATGCCTAGGAAACTTCTTATGAGAATTTATTCTTGTGTTTAAGAAAGATAACTAGGGTTTGGTATAGCAATTATTGTGATTACACATAGTTATTTCCAACGATTTTCATCTTACAATGTTTTTAGATTTATTTATTTAAATTCTAAGTTATTTTGAAGATGATCTTGCAGTATTTAATCTTATTGGTTTTATATATTGCAAATGTCTTATAAGATATATATGTGTTTATGTTCGTGAATTGTGCTTATCTCATATATTCTTAAAATTTAAGTCTATTATGTCTTTATGCAAATATTGATAAAAGATAGAATGAACTTTTTGAGAAAATTCTGCAGTATTGATCTTTCCATGATCCACTATTATGTGAAAGTACTGTATTTTACTCCTTAAGTTTTCTTATGTTGAGTGTTTTCAGATTAATTAATCATTAAGATCTTCTTGTGGTTCATTTATTCGAGTTTACTAGATACAAATCCATGTGATCTGTTAACGTCCAAAGAAATCCTTCTTTTCTCGTAAAAGTAAGGTCGCTCATGTTGTTCTCTTGGGAATGACATCAAATGAGGGAGAGTTCTTAAATGAACTTGTGCTTAATTGCCATATCTTTCTGGGGAGAGCGATGTGGAATTTGAAGGGGTTAACTTGTATCTTAATAAACTCCTTTGTGAATACACTAAGTTTCGACTGTGTGAAATCATCAAAACGAAGTTAATATGTTATCTTTTAGTCGTGAATTATCTTTTGAGAATTTCATTATGATCCCATAGTTTTCGTACCTCTGCCAATTTATATTGACAAAAAGGGGGAGAATTATTTAGCAGTTCACACTACATACATATGGTTTACAGATCATTATGTAAGGGGAAATGGTTCTTCATTATAAGATTGAAGTATTGACTAAGGGGGGCGATACATATCATCATAGTATTATTCCAAAATTGTGATGCAATTGGACTTTGATTCTATATAATAATACTATGACACAGAATAACGATGATAGTATTATTTCAAAGTTGTGATGCAATTGGACTTTCATTCTATATAATAATACTATGACACTGAATAAAAATGATTGAGAACATTATGTTTTTTTGCCTACATTGTTATTGCTACAGATCTTCAACAAAAATGATGATGAGTTGAACACATTCAAAATCGATGGAGAACTTGAAGTAACGAAGAATTCAAGGAAGTTGAAGAGCCAAGGAAATCAAGCATGATGAATCAGAAGCTACAAAGTTTATTTATTTTATAATCCATATGTATTGATAGTTTTGTCACTAAAATTGACAAAGAGGGAGATTGCGAAAAAGCGGGGGTCTAACAACCACACCCAATATTTCGTTCGGCAATATGAATAGAAAAAATCCAATATACTTTCAAGAGAATCAACTAGACAGTCAGACTCAATTTATAGAAAAGTATATCAAAGAGTTATATCTCAATTTCCCAATTCAATCTGCAATCAAACAAATAGGAATTTGCGAGCCCGATTGAATAAGAGAAATAACTTGGATGGTATCACAAACTAATATCCAAGCGTCAATCAATTCAATCAACAACCCAAAGGTCGGATTCAAGAACTGATTGAACTTAACGCACAACCTGTGATATTTCTATTATATAACAAAATATAATGCGGAAAAGAAATAACACAGACACCAGAAATTTTGTTAACGAGAAAACCGCAAATGCAGAAAAACCCCGGGAACTAGTCCAGCTTTGAACACTACACTGTATTAAGCCTCTACAGACACTAGCCTACTACCAATGAACTTCGGACTGGAATGTAGTTGAGACCTAATCAATCTCACACTGATCAAGGTACAGTTGCACTCCTTACGTCTCTGAACCCCAGCAGGATTCTACACACTTGACTCCCTTAGCTGATCTCACCCACAACCAAGAGTTGCTACGACCCAAAGTCGAAGACTTGATAAACAAATCTGTCTCACAGAGAAAAGTCTATTGGAATAGATAAATCTGTCTCCCACAGAAAAACCTATGAGTTTTGTTCCGTCTTTTGATAAATCAAGGTGCACAGGAACAAATTCATAAACCAAACTTATATTCCCGAAGAACAACCTAGTATTATCAATCACCTCACAATAATCTTAATCGTGTGGAAGCGAAACAAGATATTGTGGAATCACAAACGACGAGACAAAGATGTTTGTGACTACTTTTAATCTTACCTATCGGAGATAAATCTCAAATAAATCTTAGAAAAGATAATACTCAATCACGATAGTAGAAGTAAGATCAAAACACGTAACTACAGAGAAAATAATTGGGTCTGGCTTCACAATCCCAATGAAGTCTGTAAATCGTTAACCTACAGGGTTTCGTGAAAAACCTAAGGTTAAAGGAGAATCGACTCTAGTCGAAACTAGTATCACACATGAGGTGTGGGAATTAGGTTTCCCAGTTGTTAGAGTTCTCCCTTATATAGTTTTCAAATCATGGTTTGCAATCTAAGTTATCTTGGCAACAAAGCATTCAATATTTACCGTTAGATGAAAACCTGATTAGACTCAAGCTAATATCTTTCAACCGTTAGATCAAACTTAGCTTGTTATACACAAATCAAATGTACCTTCATTTAGGTTTGAGTAACCGTACCTAAACGTGTACACTAGGTTGGCTCAATAGTAGTTAACCGAAGTTAGCTATATGAACACTCTCATATCAACCTTATTCATATTAACCATAACTAGTTCAAATGACTCAAATGAAACTAGTTATAGATTTGATCAATTGCTATATTCTCATATAAGTATACAAGAACACAATTGAAGCAAAATCAGTTTGATTCACTCGAATCAATTCATGAACATTATAGCCACGGTTTTCATAGAATGCATTCCTTATTATATAAATGTATTAGTTCATGAACAAACCGATTTTAGAACTTTAACCACTCAAGTATGCAAACGTGTATGCATACTTAAAGTGGTCGGACTGAGTTAGGGTCCGCCAGTATGCAAACGTGTACGCATACTTCCAAACACAACAAAAATTCCCGGACCCAAACCCTTAGCCAGTACGCGTACGGGTATGTGTACTTAGGCTCTCGGAATTTCACAACTAACAGGTACGGATACGGGTATTGAAAATGCAAAGGTTTAACAACCACACCCAACAATTCGTTTGGCAATCTGAGAGGACTTACTCCAATACACTTTCTAGAGAATCAACTAGACAGTCAGACTCAATCTAGAGTAAAGTATATTAAAGAGTTTAATATCTCTGTTTCAGAATATAATCAGCAAATCAAACAGATAGAAATCTGCGAGCCTGTTATTAAGTGGAACAACTTGAACGGTACCAAAGACCAATGTTCAAGTGTCAATCAATTTAAATCAACAACCAAAGTTTGGATATTCTAAGTGATTGATCTAAGCGCACAACCTATGATATTTCAATTATATAACAATATATAATGCGGAAAAGAAATAACACAGACACCAGAAGTTTTGTTAACGAGGAAATCGCAAATTGATGAGTGCCAAATAGTGCATATTTATACACCTTTTTATTGGCATTTTACTCATCTTTTGCGCTTAAAAATCAGATATTATCCCAGATTCTGTGTTTTCCTTGTTTTCAAGAATAAATATTTGTATTAATTAATTTTGTGTTTTTAGGTAATAAATAAAGCTCGGACAAATTGAGGAGCCAAAGAGCAAAGAATGGGAGACAAGCGTCTATGGAAGAGCCGAGCCAAAGCTCGCGCACGCAACATGATTTGCAACCCAACAAGTAGCAACTCATCTACAAGACATGGGCTCGAGCTATCCATCTCCCACCCACGACCGGATCCAAGTCCATCATTTACGAGCCGTTGAGATCTCCTTCGGCCTACATCCTACTTGTCGCTCCTTCATGCACATCACACTTTGCTTGCTCCCGCTCAACACCGTGATCACCCCGAGTCTCCCCGGCCATTCATATATTACCTCCTAGATCCTACGCCGCTCCGACCTCCTCATCTTCCCCGATGCACCTTGCACAACAAAAATCACATACCCTATACCCTAGTCGACCTTACCCATTTCTCTCTTCTCTTCTCTTTCTTCTCTTCTCTCCTTCATCCCCCAAACGAGCTTGCGAGCTCCACCTTCCTCTTCCCAGGCCAAGCTCTGCAACGCCATCTCCACCATCTCCCGCCTCAACCATCCCCGCAACATACGCTCCATCACTGCATCTCGAGATGTCTCTAACATAAAAACCTCCATACCCTAGAAGCTGGGTTAGAGACAACTAGAGCTAGGGTTTCTCATCAAATCAAGCAAGCATCAGCTCAGAGCCGAATTGACAAGAGAGATGACTGAATCAGAGAGCATGGGTAAAAAGGGTTTGTTTTTATTTTCGAATTAAAAAGGAATTAGGGTTTTGATACTTTGCATGTATAAATAGAGGAACCGTGGATGTTTGAAACTCATGCAGGCAGCTGTGAGCACCACTTAGTGTTAAATTGTGTTTTATTTGTCTTTGTAATGTTTTAATTTGAATTACTGGGGTGTTTGATGAAACCCCGATTTTTATGTGAAGCATGTTTAGTTGATTTAATTCTTGCTTTGTTTTATACAATGTTAGGATTAGTAAGTGAATAATGAAGCTTATGACCCGTGATGAGTCATCTTTGTAAGAAGACAAAATACTAGGGGGAATTAGTGGATTTAGTTAGTGAAAATCTACCTTAGACCTTCAAGTGAAGGCACAAGAATAGAAATTAAGCTAAATTTGCTCGAGCATGAGGTCGGGTGGTGGAATCAACCACCCTTGTGCTTTACTGCTTTACTTATTTGCCTTAGTTCATTTATTAACAACAATCTCGGTCTCTTCGACACACTAAAACACCCCCGTTGTTACAATATCACCCGAATTCGCATTTAGGAAGCCATTAGATCATCTTAAGCACCACAAGTCTCTGTGGATCGACCCGTATTTGCCACTGTCTACATTGTAGACACCGTGCACTTGCGGTTATCACTCGTAGGCATTAATATAAACTCATTTCCAGGCCTACCACAAATGCAGAAAAACCCCGGGACCAAGTCCAGATTGAACACCACATTGTATTAAGCCGTTACAAACTCTGGCCTACTACTAATTAACTACGGACCGGACTGTAGTTGAACCCTAATCAATCTCACACTGATTCAAGGTACAGTTGCGTTCCTTACGTCTCTGATCTCAGCAGGATACTACACACTTGATTCCCTTAGTTGATCTCACCCACAACCAAGAGTTGCTACGACCCAAAGTCGAAGACTTGATAAACAAATCTGTGTCACACAGAAAATTCTATAGATTGAATAAATATGTCTCCCACAGAAATACCCAAGAGTTTTTATTTCGTATTTTGATAAATCAAGGTGAACAGGAACCAATTGATAATCCGGACTTATATTCCCGAAGAACAACCTAGTATTATCAATCACCTCACAATATTCTTAATCGACTAGCGAAACAAGATATTGTGGAATCACAAACGATGAGACGAAGATGTTTGTGATTACTTTTATCTTGCATATCGGAGAAATCAATCTCGAGCCTATTATTTTAATTGTACTCAATACGATAGAATCGAGCAAGATCAGAAAACGCAACTACAAAGAAAATAGTTAGTTCTGGCTTCACAATCCCAATGAAGTCTTTCAAGTCGTTAACCTACAAGGTCTCGATAGAAACCTAAGGTTAAAGGAGAATCGACTCTAGTTTATGCAACTAGTAACACACAAGAGGTGTGGGGATTAGTTTTACCAGTTGCTAGAGTTCTCCTTTATATAGTATTCAAATAAGGGTTTGCAATCCAAGTTACCTTGGTAACAAAGCATTCAATATTCACTGTTAGATAATAAACCTGATTCAACCAAGCTAATATCTTTCAACCGTTAGATCGAACTTAGCTTGTTACACACAAGTGAAATGTACCCCCATTTAGGTTTATGTAACCGTACCCAAACGTGTACACCATGTTGGTTCACAAATAGTTAACCGAGGTTAGCCATATGATTATTCTCATATCAACCTTACGCATCTTAAGCATTAACTAGTTCAAATTACTCGAAACTAGTTAAAGAGTTGTTCAATTGCTATATTTTCATAGAATTATACAAGAACACAATTGAAGCAAAATCGGTTTGATTCACTTGAATCAATCATGAACATTATAGCCATGGTCTGCAAAGATTGCATTCCTTATTATATAAATGTTTATGTTCATGTTCATGTTCATAACCGATTTTAGAACTTTAACCTTCAAGTATGCAAACTGGTACGCATACTTGAAATACCCGGACTAAGATTGGGTTTCGCCAGTACGCAAACGGGTACGCGAACTTTCAATCCCAGCAGTAATTCTCGGACATGAACTTGTACGCCAGTACGCAAACGGGTACGCATACTTAGGTTCCCGGAAATGGATTACATATGTGCAAGAGTGCACAACATGACATATCCAATAAAGGTTAAGTGTTCTAAACTCTTATTTCAATCATTGAAACTTTCTTAGAGGATGAAAATAGTCGTTTTCACATACTATTAGCATCAAAGCAATTTTCAAGTTATTGAAATAATCATAACGAAATATTCCAAGATTACACCAAATGATTGTATCACACAAACCATGTAAGATTTTACTCGGAAATTTTCACATGATATAAGATGAACTTGGTCGAAGCGAAAGCTTGCCAACACATATTTCGAGAAATATGTAAGCGAGATAAACTCAGCTCGAAATCTCAAATGTGTATATAGAAAACTATATCGTAATACGACTTATGTCTCAATATATGAGATAGAGTATAAATAGACTTTCCAAGTGATAGATGAGTTTCAGTCTCCACATACCTTTTATCGATGAAGTTCCACAAGCTCCCCTTAGTAGTTCTTCGTCTTCAAATGATGAACGCCGTGAAGTCTAAGGTCAACTACACAATCTCTGTCCTAGTCCGAGATATCTATAAATAGGCTAGAAATCAAGACTTATAGTTTTGATCACTAACATTGAAAAACATGCTTGAGATAGCAACGCATGCGAGTTCGACCGAGCTGTGCTCTAACAGGTATGCATATTATAGTTCCGTTCATGGATCACATATATGTAAGAACACATATTATGTTTATAATCCAATGATGGTTAAGTGTTCTAAACTCTATTTCAATCATTGAAACATTCTTAGAGGATGACAATAGATGTTTTCACGAACTATTAGCATCAAACTAATTTTCAAGTTATTGAAATAATCATAACGAAGCATTCCAAGTGTACACCAAATGATTGTATCACGCAAACCATGTAAGATGTTACTTGGAGATTTTCACATGATCATCTTTTGACTTTCGTCAAGAATATAAGATGAACTTGGTTGAAGCGAAAGCTTACCAACACATATTTCGAGAAATATGTAAGTGAGTTAAACTCAGCTCGAAATCTCAAATGTGCATAATCGAATACTATATAGTAATACGACATTTGTCTCA
>JAJJWW010019215.1:0-119199 GCA_023531295.1 Papaver armeniacum | reverse complement strand
CATATCGCGCATCATGGCAACAATGCCAAACCAAGCCGCACTCGCGCATCATGGCAACAATGCCAAACCAAGCCGCACCTTGCGCACCATGGCAACAATGCAAACCAAGCCGCACTCGCGCGACCATGGCAGCAATGCCAAACCAAGCCGCACTCTGCGCATCATGGCAACAATGCCAAACCAAGCCGCACTCGCGCACCATGGCAACAATGCCAAACCAAGCCGCACTCAAGCGCACCATGGCAAAGAATGCCAAACCAAGCCGCACTCATGCATCATGGCAACAATGCCAAACCAAGTCGCATCTTGCGCATCATGGCAACAATGCCAAACCAAGCCGCATACTGCGCATCATGGCAACAATGCAAAAGAGCACTCTGCGCATCATGGCAACAATGCCAAACCAAGCCGAACCCTGCGCACCATGGCAACAATGCCAAATCTCCAAGCCGCTATGCCTTTGGCTCACGCCCAACATAGCGCCCTAGGTTTGCAAGACTTGCAACTAGGTCAACATGGCCGCACATGCCAACACGTGCCGCAAGCCATATTTCTAAGCCGCTACACCTTTGGCTCACGCCCAACATAGCGCCCTAGGTTTGCAATACTTGCAACTAGGTCAACATGGCCGCACATGCCATTCGCACATGCCAACACGTACCGCAAGCCATATTTCTAAGCCGCTATACCTTTGGCTCATGCCCAACATAGCGCCCTAGGTTTGCAATACTTGCAACTAGGTCAACATGGCCGCACATGCCATTGGCACATGCCAACACGTGTCGCAAGCCATATTTCTAAGCCGCTATACCTTTGGCTCACGCCCAACATAGCGCCCTAGGTTTGCAAGACTTGCAACTAGGTCAACATGCGCACGTGCCATTGGCACATGCCAACACGTGCCGCAAGCCACATTTCCAATCCGCTATGCCTTTGGCCCACGCTAAATATAGCGCCCTAAGTTTGCAATACTTGCAACTAGGTCAACATGGCCGACATGCCATTGGCACATGCCAAACACACACGCCGGTAGCCTAACTATAAACTTAGGAACTTACGTTAATTTTTCTAACTATAAACTTATGTCGGTCTTAATGCTTAACATTTGCACCTTGTATGCCAAGCATCCAGGGTAGTTAAAATAATTCTTGTTATGTAATGAAGCATATGATTATCTATGCCTTAAACATGTAGCTAATGCATGCTAAGGAGTGACATACTTTCCTGAGGTTGAGTCATCAATATGACACGTGATTATATCACATCTCTGAGGAAGCTACAACTTCTTGGTTAAAAAAAATAGGTTTATAAACCTAGGGATTTATATACAATTATGAGGTGGATTTGAAGCCTTCATTTCTCTGTATTTGGTTTAATCTTGCTTTGTTAGTATAGTCATGCATTTTGGTCATCCGACTACCTATTAGTTTAAAATTATTATTCGTATGGCATTTTGGATTCGGTCCTAAATAACTCAGTATACATAATTTCATAATAGAATCCACTTTTGTTAATGGAATCATACTCATATTGATGTAATTTTGTTTTTTTCTTTCAAAAAGTAAGGTGGTGAATTTATATCATCTAGATGCTCTAGCGATAAACTCGCCAAGATAAGTTTTGTTTCAAAAGAAGAAACTTTTCAAACGATACGATGCTCTAGCGATAAACTCGCCAAGATAAATTTTAATTGTTTCAAAAGAAGAAACTTTTCAAACTCTAATATCTTTTCGTACTTAATTAATAAACCATGAAATTTGGTAGTTATCATATCCTGGTGGCTGAAAGCTACTACCACACCAACAAACTAATGTCTTGGTACAAGTGTCTACCAAAAGATTAACTTGGTGGATACACATAGTGTCTTGAAGTATTTACCTTCTAGTGTACTTTGTAGTTGTCAAACTCCCGTGGCTGAAAGCTACTAACAACGCCAATAATTTGATGGTTGGTTGATGTGTATACCAACAGTTGTTTCGTGGGTAAGATGAGTGGCAAAAGATATGTAACTTTTAGGGTACGTTTTGGTTGCCCAAACATGATGGTTGGAGGCTAATAACAACAAATACGATATTTCGGTTGTTAAGTTGTTCATGCTAAAGCCTTCCACCCACTATCGTTGCTGGAAAACTGGTGGTTAGACACTTCCGCCCACCATAGTTGTTTTTAGTTACAAACAATTGTTGCTGAAGAATTTCACCAACTATAGTTGGTAAGGAAATAGTCGCTAAATCCAAGTTTTCTTGTAGTGATGGGATCAACAACAAACAATTATGGTATCAACAAAACTGCATTTAGTGGGAATTATGGAATTATGTAATCAACAACTGCAAAAAGAAATTATGTCATCAAGAACTTGCAAAAATGGAACAACAACAAGAGTTGATACAGAAAAGGGGTCAACAACCGCAATAATGGGACAAACAAAACAACATTTGAAATCCAGGGATATAATGCATCAACAATAATTATTATGTGATCAAACAACAAATGATTATGGGATGACCAATGTTATGTGATTCATAGAATTGAAATCCAGGGATATCATGTGATTCAGAAACTAAAATTGAAACACTTAATACTTAAAAGAAGAGAAAAAAAGATTAAAAAACATACCTTGGTTACCAGTTTTCCCGCAAGCAACCATAAGACCTCCCTTAAACTTCCCAGTGAGGAAAGTGCAATCAATAAATAACATCTGGACGACAAGATTTATTGAATCCAAAAGAATCGCTTCAAAAGCAACAAAAACCTCTCGGAATCGCTTCGTATCACCATCATAATCAAACTTTACGACGCTTCCAGGATTATAATGTTCAATTGAGTCTTTATACCAAACAAAGTCTGAATATGACTTGATATCATCACCCCAAAGAGACTCTTTAGTGAACTCGTAACTCCATGGTATGCCCGACTATACGAGAGATCAATACCATACTCCCGATGGAGCAAATCTTTAACATCACCGCAGCTCTTTTTCTTCTTTGATGCTCGAAATTCATCAATTAAGATATCCTTTAGAAAAGACTTTGTCATCCCGTCCTTTGCCGGATCAAGAAGCTAAATCACATGCATACTCCCCGTTAAACGCCTTGCACCAAAGACACCATTAGAATTGGCAACGAGAGACGCATGAAACCTCCATTTACAAGATTGAGTTTCATGGTTAACACATCTACAAAGGTAACGTGTCTTGTCACTCTTACGTACGTCAAGTTTGTAACCACTCATGATATTCATACTTTTTAACACTATCACGAAAATGGATTTTATTATCAAAACCCGCCCTACTCAGTTAAGATGTTTGCCCAAGCATCCGACTTCTTGGGGACCCTTATGACCATAGCCGAATCATCACCAAATCTTCTACAACAAAAATATCATTATTTGAAACACAACTTGATGATGACGAAGAAGGACCAACAAGAAGAACTAGGAACATCATCAACAACAATATTAAACAGATGTTAAACTTCACCGCATCACCTTTGGAGATACAATAGTGAATGAAAAACCTCAACTCAAGATCGTGATTAATCACATGTGAAATTCCATCAACTGTGTAACCAAAAAGTACGAGGTCTCCAGGATATAAGGCCGAATTTTTTGACCACACTAATCAACTCGACAATGTAGTTAACTCCAAAACAAGATGCGATAAGGTCAAATTGATAAAGTGAACTCAGCAATGTAGCCATCTTTGACCCGCAACAATAAAATAATCAAAATGGATCAACAAATCTAATAAAAACAATGTTGACACCCTAATCATTAACAAACCAATGTTGATACAATAAAACAACAGCTATCAACACGTATAATCAAGAAATTGTCCAAGTTATCAGCATCAATAACGAAAGTTGATCCAACAAAACCTGAATCAACAACCAATGTTGATACAACAAAAACAAACATAACAACCATAATCACAAATTTATGCAGGTTTTTTGCATCAACAATGAAAGTTGATACAACAAACCTGTATCAACAACCAATGTTGATACAAATAATCTGAATATGGTACAAATTTTTAGTATCAACAATGAAAATTCTATGTCAAAGAATAAGGACCGTAATACAAAACACAAGATAAAACATCATCATATATGTTACTACGCCGCATCGATATCTCATGCAAATGTGAACCAAACAACATGAAAAACTACATTAACATACATGCTCCTTGATAAAAAATTCACAAAAATCATAAGAAAAAGCCTAAACCAAACCTAAGGTTCAAATTCAGACATGTCAAGCACATCACTCCGTGGTCATGCGCCCTCGTGAAAGATATATTCAATGTCGAACGTTAGATATGTAAACTCGAGAATATAAACAATGAGTTTAAGCTTCAAACAATGAGTATTATCCAAATAATTCTCCTACTAACTCATCAACAACCAATGTTGACACAATAAAAACCAATCAACAAAACATAATCCGAAAATTACCCATTAAACCGCATCAACAACCAATATTGATACAAATAATCTGAAATTGTACAAAATTTCAGTGTCAACTATGAAAATCTATGTCACCAACAAAAAAGAACAGCTACAAAACATCATAATATGTTACTTGATTATATTACTAATAATTCATCCATACTATGCAAAGTAAAAACAACAAAAATTCAAAAATCGAAGATTGAGATTGAATAATACCCGTTTAAGATATGAATAACGATATCGAATTCCAATCAATGCAAAGTAGAATCAAAACACAAAAGAAATCGAGTTTCCAAAATTTCGATCTCTCAGAATAAAAAATACAAATAGAACCAATACAAAAAAACAAAGATTAAGATACTACAAAAACGAACATGCAAAATATAAAATAGATCACAACTCATCTTCAATCACGAATCAACATTACCAATTTGTTTTAAAGATTGAGAAAATTTTGTTGATTCTGTTGTTGATGAAGAAACGGTTTCGCATCTGATAAAAATCAATTGTTGTTGATGAAGAAACGATTTCATAAATGACTCGATTCTTTTGTTGATTACTATGTTGATGAATTGATTCAAGAATAGAGCAAGAATTGATTCTCATTGTCAAATTTTTTTTTTTCTTCACTGACGAATTTCTCTCGCTTCTCTCGGTTTTTCTTTTTTTTTTTCCGTTGAGAAAACTAGTTTGGTTTATGGTTCATTAATTATATAGAAAGGGTAATTTTGTAATCTCAAAATTTTAATGGACCCCTGATGGGCTTTGGATGGAGAGGGGTATATTTGTTGCTTCATAAGGGTAATTTTGAAGCCCGTCAATAAAAAGGGTATCTATATAATTCCCACATAAATGTAATCACGTACCTTGCAGGGATTGTTACCATAGAGGTTAATCAACAAGTTGGTACACTTGACATCAAAGTGTATGATATTTTGGGCATGCAAGTATGCTAGCCCACGCGCTGCATGCGTCGCTATCCTCACCTTGTCACTTTTGTCAAGTTTCCTAATTAACATAATTTGGCATTTGATCAACATATCTTCCCTTCTTAGAGAAACAGAAAAAAAAAAAAAAAAAACAAAAACAAACCAACAAACAAGTTACGCACTCTGGATTCTCTGCAAGATATTTCCTTAGACATCCATGTTGCATATACTCACAGAGGACAGTAAGTTTTGGCTGTGGACCATCAGGGACAACCACATAAAACTTCACCACATTTGGATTCTCGTCTTTGACATGATAACCGCCCACGCCAAAAGATCTCTATCTGGAAAGAAAAAGAAAGAATGTCATCAATCTATACTGCATTCACGTCAAAATATATATACTGCCATGCTATATCTATTTCAAGGTTGTAGCTAGAGTTGTTATTCAGTAATCCAACAAAAATTTCTTATGATGCCTTTATCGTGTTCATGTTGCGCTCTGACTTGAACTTTGTAATTTAGACTGTTGGGTTTTGATTTGTATCTCAGCAACTTAATAATACTACTTCCAGATGAATGTAATGGCATGTCCCTCCGAAGGTGCAGATATTTATGTGGTTTGTCTGGCATAATGCAATACCTAAAAGAGGTTGCAAGATAGAAAATGTTGTGTGCAGTCTTTTATTATGCGGTCCAAGAGCACATGCTGTTACATTGTTACCAGAACTCTTACCAAATCATCCTCTTGTTCCTGGGAATATCCTTGGAAGCAGCTTTCTTTAAGCTTTTTAATGACTACTGATGCCCCTTTCCATTTTCCAATGTGGAGTGAGCAAAAGGTTAATGTACCAAGTAATCCAAATTCTCCAAATCGCTAAATTTTGCAACCTGTACGCTAAATGGACCAATAGGAACCTCATGCAATCCAGCGTTCTGAAAACAGGGAGAAAAATTGTCAAAAAGAGAAAAATTTTAAACCCATCGAGACAGAGATGGTGAGCACGACAGAGAATTACCCTATCCAGAAACTCCTGGATTTCCCTCTTAAAACTGGGTTGGGAAGTTATGCTTCCAGGTTCAACTCCACCAGGGAATATTGAGTCCGAAAAATGACGCGGGAACCGATCGTTGATATTAAGGAGGATTGTGTCGAGATTTCTGTTTGCGAAGGAAGACGATTGGCCTTGGTGAGTCATGTCTGAATAAAGAAAGGAATGTTCAAATCAAAATGACTTGAGGATGTCAATTAATCACATAATATAAGCACACTTACAAAAGTATATGTAAATCGGCATGGCACCACATATTTGCACAAGTTGCATATATATCCCTTAGAGATATGAAAAAGAGCAGATAATGTGTTTCTGATCATGTAGTTGAAAATCGGTATCTTAGTGCTATAGTGGTGGAACTTGAGGATGATATTGTGTATAATCAATCATTAGAGTGGCATCATATAATTTATAGAGTTGGATTAAGAGTTGATTAAACTGTAAGATTCTAATAAGAAACCTTGATAATAAGAACATAAAAACCCCGAAAATCTTCTTATCAAAACTATCCCTACACAATGAAAATCTAATGAATCAAAAACTTGAAAGATAGAATTAAAAGGTAGTGTACTTACTGATAGTGGAGAAGGAAGAAGAAAATTAAAGCGACAACAACAAAAATCTTCTTCTCTTCTTAGTTAGAGTGAGCGGAGAGTTGGTTGTTCAAAATGAAGACGATGTGGTGGTTCAAGATATAAAGACTACTAAACGAAGTGAAAACGGAAACAAATCACTAAACAAGTATAGAAATTAATATTAATAAATGTGGTGGTTAGAAATAATTAAAAGAGTTATGTTTTCAGTATCGAAGTCCCTCTAGTTCACTCACCGGCAGTTGGTTAGGTTTTACCGAATATTTGGTATTGGCTTTCTACCCATGTGGATTGTCACTTTCTGAGTTTCTTAACCATTCATTCATTTCAAAAGCACATGCCTAATTCTATAATGCCTAATTCAAGAGCACATGCCTAATTCTATAATGCCTGAGGTTGCAAGATAGGAAAAATCAGCAGTGCATTGTAGCTCCAAAGTCACCAATTTATCATTCATGAATATTTGGAAATTTCCGCATCAACAACAATGTAGTGTCTCAGTGTTAAAGTTTATTTTTTGTGGATGGATTCGTTTTGGCGGCTAGTGCGACATACAGTAGTGCAATGTGTACGAGAGAACCTGTTTATGATTGTGATGTGGATTGGCATTTTCTTTGTTCGAACAAAGAGACCGAAAATTGTGTCGCAGATAAATGATGGTGGAGTGGAGTAAGGAAAATGAGTGAGGCACATAAAAAAGAATAATTATCGAGTGGATGCTTTTTTGAAAGAGATAATTGGTATTGGAATTGACGTTGTACCGAACTTTGCTTTTGATTCAAGCTTTTAAGCTTTTGGCATGATTCTTGGGTGGGTGAAAATAGAAGATGGTGTGTCTAGTTGGAAGTGGGATTTCAAAAGAAGATTTCGCAATGCAGAGGTAGATGAACTCATTATATTATTACAGGCTATAGGAGATGTTATTACATTTCGTACGTGTAAATGTTTTTTTTAGAACTTAACAAATCAGAGAACTCATTCTATAGGATGCTCGTCAAAACACCCAATTTAGGCTTAAGCTTTTGAAGGACATGGTGGCGAAACACATTGCACCAAGGCACAAATCAATATTTTTTGAGATTAATATCATTTCATGCAAAATGGGAAATATGGATTCTGCTCCAGATGTTCTTGAAGGGATGAATCAGTTGAACGAAGTTATACCGAAGCCGTTAGCCACTGAATCAAATCGAACTCAAAATAATTCCATCCATCAAAACCTGATCGATACTGTTTCACCGATTGTGGCTCCAGAAATCTATTCTCGACTCGCATTAACTCGTTTCACAAATGCGAATGTCCTGTTAACCTGTTTTTGAGTTATTGGCAAGAGTGAAAAAAAATTGTTAAAGAATCTCAAAGTCATGGAGAAAATTAATCATTTGTGCCTTGGGGTACACCGTTAAAAACAACGGAAAATGGGTCATTTGTCCAAATATTTTTAAAACACGGTTCAAATGGACGAGTAAAAAATTAGTATGGGTAAAATGGACACAAAAAAAAATAGCAAGGATGAAACTGAATTCATCCTAACTTAAACTTAAAAAATAGCAATGATGAAACTGGATGCATCCTGTGTAAATTAAAAATAAGTTAAAGTATTTGAAAATGGGCAGGATGAAACTGTTTACATCCTAACTATTTTTACATTTTTGTCCATTTAAATAGTATCAAAATCTAACTGTCATTTTCACCCAGGAAATATTGATTTTGGTCTTTTTAACTAATTTTGTGTAAAAACAACCGTTAAGAGGTTGAGAAAGAATTTGGAAACTAAAATTAGTGCTGAAATGGTGGGAGAACAATTAACTTTTTATACATACCGATTCACGACTGCCAGCAGATATAAGAGAATATATATATCAAGTACACCAATATACTAAGGGTGGTACTGTAGTTGTATACCAACTAAGTATTCTATTTATGTACAACTTAATACAAAGAAAATAAGTGGGAGAAATGGAACTGTTTCTGTTTCATTTCATTACCATTACTCAAAGTCTAACATGAGTATATATATACACAGGTGAATTACAAGGAGGGATGGGCTTTGCCGACAAACCAAAGGGATAATTAACCCTGTACATGAGACACGTAAATGCAAATGTGTCTTTCACTTGGTAACTTAGTGGGTCCCACAAAAATGTGGTCATCCACAATTACCGACCTTATGTAACACTCCTCCTTGGATGACCAGCATTCTAACTATTCTTGTCACGCTACAATCCTTGCCAGAAAAATCCGATGGATAAAAACTGGTCGAAGGAAAAAGAAGACAATGTCTGGAGCTTTAAGTTGATGTTGGCCGTCGTGAATTATCTCCCTTGATGAAGCTATGTCAGGAAAACCATTTAGGACAAAGCCTGAAATGTTTGTGCTAGGAAAAACCGCGTGTTATAAAAGCCTTCATGATTTATACCAAAAGAATTCCTTGATAACTGTACTTTAAGAAACTCTATGGATATGTACATCTCTATAGATGAGGATCATCGTTCTAAGTTGATATCTCATTAAAAACCTCGCCAGGAAAACCCGTGAGGGACAAAACCCGAGCAGCAAAAATATGAGTACTCAGAACAATGATAAATCCGCATATGTTTCCTCGTTAAAACCTTGCCCGGAAAAACCTAGAGGGACAAAAACCAGGATGAAGGAAAAAGAGTACAACGTTTCGAACTGCAAATAATAGTGGACTTGCATGCCTCATTAAAACCTTAACAAGGAAAACCCAGTGGGACGAAAATCTTGACTAAGAAAAAAAAAGTACACGGCGTAATGTCCAACATTCCCAATATCCATAGTCTTTTATGGCTTTACTCCCCCTGATGAGTAGGCATCTTAGTTGATCATTTTGTTCGACAGTATTGCATAGAGATCACGAGCCATCTTCTAATGACTTCAACAACTTCAGCTTCCTTTAGTTGGTAAAACTTGGTCTGATCTTTTTCAGTACAATTTCTAATGATCATCTGGTTGTATCAGCTTTTTATTCTCTACTAGCTTTGTCTGAACTATCATAATCGATCGAAGGATAAACAAGTATCCTCTACTACCAGACTTTAGCTAGGAAAATGTTTTAGCTGCTTTAACAAACCTGCCAAAAACCAAAACTTAAACAGTTTGATTATCTTTTATCTGCGGGAGACATCTAACGATCTTTTATGCGAAAAATCAAGCTTAATGATACCACGAAGATGAAGGGGTTTTCTTCGGACCAATGTCTCGATCTGTTGGATAGAACCAGACTTGCATGTTTACTACAGACCCAATATCAGGTACCTATAACATATCTCAGTTAATGTACTGTTAGTTTACACATCTTTCGTGTAATACAAACCACAGAGTGATACATCTCCTTGGTTGAGATGTAAGCCGATCAATCTTAAAAATAAGAGATCAAATAATTAGCTTATCCATTTAAACATGTCTAAACCTTTATGGTTGACGAAATTAAAGGACATCTAGCTACAATGCTCAATCAAATTTAGCCCTTGTTTTACCGAGATTTTCCATCTCGAACTCCTGCTTTAAGCATTTTTGTGATTTGGAGAATTCTTCAGAAGTTCCAATCAAATAAATGTTGTATATTTCAAATCTAGTATATGCACAGTTTATGAGTATATAAAATGGTTCACATATCCCTGGGTAATATAAGCATTCACTTAGACGATTGATCACTTTCGTCCTCATTAAGTAAATGCATACGACATGGTAATTCTACCGATAGGTGGAAAACCTTCAGGAATTTGAATGCAGTTATCTGTACTTTATACAGATTCGCAATAACCACATCCTATAGATGCATGTTGAGTCCTTTAAATACTGCCAGACAAATTCCAAAGAGGTAGTTGCATCCGTAACATGGAACATGTTTCTTCGTAATCCATTTCAGGTCTCTGTGAAAGACTTTGTGCCATTTGTTGACTTCTCTTTTCTCATTATGCATAAACATCCACATGTAGCCACTAGGGGTTACATTATCGGATGTCGGAACTGCAAACACCCATTTTTGGCCAAGGGTAGCTCACATTATCGAGTGTTCGGGCTACAATACCAAATTTATGCATTTTTGCGAGAAACTGTTATTCTGCTTTGATCTCTCCTGGTTTAACCAATCATACCTTTGATGGCATTCCCATAGAGAGTGGTTTATACCAACAACACCTACGGTAGTGTCAGTGGATACTTTGACTATGTCATCAACAATCATTGGATTACGATCGTAAATTTCTCTATTGCATGCGTGCCTTACGGAAATCCTCTAATTTTGAGGTTTCACAGCATTTGCAGAGACATTTTCTTATTAGGAGAACTATACTCAGAGAAATTATATCTTCCACTGATAGTCTCTTTGAGAGCACTATCTTTCAATGATTTTGACTGGCTCTTCCTTTTGAGAGATGCAGAATATTTCAAGTCAACTAGTCATCCACGCTCAAGGTGTGTTCTAAGTGACACACTTTCTACTACATTTACAGCATCTCAAGGAAGCAATTTGATTGGCAATCTATGAAGATGTCAAATCTTTGACATGTCTTTCAGTGATGAAAACACCAAGATGAGATACATCCTGGTTTATCTTTGCGCAAACCGGGATACTTCACGCCGTTTTTCAGGCGATAGCCCTTCCTCCCCCAAACGGTGGGAAGAATTTATCATCGAATTTGCAAACCTTGTAGTAGAATAGTAACAATAGTGGAGCGTAACACGTCTCAAACAGAAAACATAACTATGGTTTAATGAGTAATAAGTTCAAATGCATAACCATTCAATGAATGCAAAAGAACAATAATAATACTCACCCTCAATGCCCAGAGCATCACTAGGATGATACAACATCAACGACTGACAAACAAGAGTTTTTTTTGAAATCTATATGAGTATAGATACACAGTTACCACCCAGGTGATATGTCGAGTCATTTATGACTACCAGACCATATTTCCATTAACTTGGTTAGTGTCTCATGGAAACTCGTTGTCAAGGAATGTGCTGCATAACATGCAACCTTAATTAGTTTTCTCACAACGCTTTCATACAAGCATCAAATTTGTGACCGATGCTAAGACTAAGGTCTCAAAAAGCGTACACCAGGGAGAAAACACCTCAATATGAACCGATGTCCATACTTGCCAATCATATAAACTTTGTCGATAATTCCTTTGCAAAGGGGGGTATTTATACACAACAATTCCAGTAGCTACTCTTAACATTATCGACGAACAGTTCGTAATCAGCTAGTTAATGATCTTACATAATTCTCAATAGCATGAGGATACTTTAATCCATTGGTACCAGATTTACTTTTGCGGATATTCTTCACCACGAGATATCAACGTACGTAACTTTTATGGATGTGTTCCTCGTCAGGAGATATATCAACTCATCACTCTAAGAGAATAAGGACGTTATCTGATTAGATTGGCATACCTCGTACAAGAGGTTTTCGTATATGCTTCTAAGCATATTTCCAGACGAAGCAATCGCTGCGATTACATAGCAAGCCTTGCAAGGACTTTAATATATGCCGAATCAAGCAAGTGTACTCTTGCTAAATCTAGCAAAAGAGTAATCTCCAATACCTCAGGCATTTCTCGGGTGTGATAATTTAGTTGAGACACAATTGGAATTAACCAATGTCGTCAACGACTCTCCCCCTGATCCTCAGGCGGGGATGTCTCATCAACATAACCTTTAGTTCCGCATTACTCTACCTATCAAGGGGGCAACTGGGTGAAGAAAACAATAATAACACGTAACCCAGGAGAGGTAACTGATCAGGTTTCCTCTCTCGTTTACTGTCCAAATGGAATAATTTTAAGAATTTACATTGCCATGTAAAATTAACAGTAAACTATAAACGAATTCTGTGACCAGACATTATCTCAATATCAGAACCAGTCCTGCCAAGACGACCGATAGAGATCAACAACAATGAACGGCATTTCAAATGCGCGTATCGTGTCTGTCACAGCGATAGCAGAGCTTTATCAGGCTCATAGATGGTTATTTACCCAATCATTATGCTACCATCCCGTATTATTCCACCTTCTAGTGGTACGGTGCTCATCAGGTTCTTAAACTCGAGAACTATTGTGGTTCCCATATTCAAATATGCCGACCACAATTGTATTTTTCTTCTTTGCCAAAGATAGACTTATTTGCATAGCACTGCTTTGCAAATTTAATTCACCAAATTTGTGATTTAGGTAATGGCTCAAAGACGAGAAGGCATGATATTAACTCTAAATATCATTTAAAGAAATGTGACACTCATTATTGCTCGACGTTTGTATATCTACGAGGCGCATTTAAAACATGCAACTCTCGTTGTTACTATAACAACATATACAAAGTGCAAGTTAAGCCCTAGCTCTTTAAAGATCATCGATGCAAATAATAGGCGCATATTATGGACGCCACAAAACTAGCAGGAACACATAAGGGCGCAAAATATGCGACTCTCCTTATTGCTCGCCGCAATAGTGTATACTATGCATATACCTTCTCTAAAATCAAGCCGAACTAATTACCACGCAAATCAACAGCGAAACAAGAAAGAAAACATTCAAAATGCAATGTACACGGTTCTAACATAACACCGACAAATCTCCAATTTCGTCTATCAGGGTCGACGAAATATTAATTTATCAAAGTTGAAATATGAACACATTCTTTATATCTTAAAAGAAATTGTTTCAATATCAATTAAAGGTCATTCCAAGGACCGGCGATAGAGACTGGTTAATCATTTTAACCCGGTGTTCATTTTTCATCGCATTCCGACCATAGGTAACGACTTTGAATTTCGGAGATTCTTATAGCAAAGGAATATTAAAATTTTGCTATCCTTCAGGATGCAACAATTCCTCGCTCTCCCGATATTAAAACCGTTAACACCACAAAATCATTGGTGTACCAACAAAGGTAATTTTACTCTCTACGCTATCCAAAAGTGACGCGGAAAAACCTTCTGTTGGTCGGTTAAAGAGGAAAAACACAATAACGGTACAAAACTCAAATATTTGGTTAAATTCGGAAACCGGATAAAATCACAAATATGAGTCATTGTTAATACGTACCCATTTCGAGATATCTCTTCATATACCGTATAATTTCAGTGCTCCAAATAGCACAAACAAGGAACGCAAGATGCCTAACTTCAGTTTTAACGAGTCCTAATCAAAATAGGAAACGAAGTTAGATACTACAAAATTTATGCTTAAAACTACTCAACAATAGTTAAAGCAAACATGCAATGGAGAGAATTATCCTTTTCCACATCGTCAGCCCCCATGCCGATCACCTCAGAGCAATTCGTGCTGATAACGTTTTATACAATTACCGATTCACGACTGCCAGCAGATATAAGAGAATATATATATCAAGTACACCAATATACTAAGGGTGGTACTGTAGTTGTATACCAACTAAGTATTCTATTTATGTACAGCTTAATACAAAGAAAATAAGTGGGAGAAATGGAACTGTTTCTGTTTCATTACATTACCATTACTCAAAGTCGTAACATGAGTATATATATACAGGTGACTTACAAGGAGGGATGGGCTTTGCCGACAAACCAAAGGGATAACTAACCTTGTACATGAGACACGTAAATGCAAATGTGTCTTTCACTTGGTAACTTAGTGGGTCCCACAAAAAATGTGGTCATCCACAATTACCGACCTTATGTAACATAACTAGATTTGTGGATTATAGTATGTATCCCTTCTCTCGGAAAAATAAACACTGTTATCTTTTTTTATTCAAAAATAATTATTAAGATAAATTAACCAGTGCATACATGTAAAAATGTAATATTAGCTAAGGAAATGAAACTAATTTCCTATGCCTGTTAGGATCACAGCTTTGTAGTATATCTTGTTTGCTAGTTTGAATCCACTCTAAATTTTTCTGATGCTCTTTAGTAGCAATCTTATCCCTTTAGTATTTTCTTGCTTTTTATGTCCCTTGGTTGCTTATACTCCTGGAGGATTTACGAGTCTCTTCCACATTGTCACGTGCTTACCGGAGTTCACAATTTAAGAATAGACCTTACAATCCATTCGAAGATTATACGAGTCTTGTTGAAACCATTCTCTGCGAAGATTTTAACCAGAGTACTTATTCTCACTGCCTTTGTGGACTCTATCAAAGCAAACAAGTTGTCCGAGTTGGATCTGCTTTCATAACCGTGTTAGTGAGGATTATACTTTTTATTCAAAGACGGTCTCCACTTTGTAATGACATCCGAGCAGGAACAATTAATGTTGGAGAAAATGAGTTTTAATTAAAAAGTTTTTAATGGTCTTGGTGTGTTTGATTTAATTGTTGGAAAAAATACTGGGTTGCAATAGAAGATGTATTAGGAAATAGGGCTATTCTTAGCCTAGAATTATAGTTATATTTGGAATACCTTGAGACCCAAGTTGGGTCTTTGTATAAATATCTTGTGTGTTAATGAGAATAGCACGACTTAACCAAAACTTAACATGGTATCAGAGCCTGGTTAAAACCCTAAACCTAAAAAAATAAATTCAAGTTCTACACGATGGGAGATATAACAGAACCATCAGGAACCAAAGGAAAGAATGTAGAATATGATTTGCGTAAGAAGAATCCGGTGTACCATCCGGGATCAAGTGATGGTCCGTATTATTATTACTCCAATTGTTTTAAAAGGAACCAATTATGATGAGTGGGCTAGAGCCATTAGAAGATCGTTGATAGCCAAGAGAAAGTTTGGCTTTGTTGATGGCACCATTAAAGAACCCGCAGATCCCGATCGGTTGGAAGAATGGATTGCACCAATCAATGCTCGTTTCTGGATTAGCAACACACTAGAATCTTCAATCGATCGACGCTAGGAGATTACGATGATGCAAGTCTTCTCTGGACACACTTAAAGAAAAGATTTTGTGTTGTCATGGAACACGAATCATCAACCGAAAGCTTCTCCGAGTGATTGCAAACAAGGAAAACCGAGAGTGTAGGCATCTATTATGGGAGATTAAACAAAATATGGGATGAGCTGGTGACATATATGAAGATACCACTGTGCAAGTGTGGTATTTGCACCTGCAATATTGCGACTCAAGTGAGTACTTTGCGAGAAGAAGATTTTCTTCATTATTTTTTGATAGGTCTGGGATACGTGTGTCAGTTCCAAGACGTGAACAATTGTTGGCAAGAGAACCTCTACCATCTATCGATGCAACTTATCAAACTATTGTGAATTACGAACATCATAAACAAGTGATGTAGTATTTTCGAAAGAAGTACAAGACAATGTTATGGCATTTAAAGTGGAACCTGATCAATGAGCAACCACTAATACATATGATCCCGCCAAGTATTGTAAAGACCGTAATAGACAAGGACACTCGATGAGGGTTGTTATCGACTAATTGGATACCCTGAATGGTGGGAAGATAGACCTCGGAGTGGCAGGACAGGTGGTAGAGGTAGAGGTGGTTCTGGTTCCGCATATGGCAGAGGTGGTAGAGGACATGGAAGCAACATTCCAGTTCGTGCACATAACCTGAATATACCAAAGCAATTAAAGAATCGGGTGGTGTGACATCTGCAGATGGAACGGGTTTGACTAGAGTAACGGCAGCTCAACTTCAACAAGTACTTGAGTTTTTGAGCTCAAACAAATCAAAAATTCAACTACAAGGTAAACAACATCGGGCTTCCCCGGATTATAGATACAGGAGCTACGAATCATGTCACATGTAATATAGATGACATGATAGAAGTAAAAGATATTAAGGCATGCTCGGTAGGTTTGCCGGATGGAAAGTATGCGAACTCGAAAAAATTGGAACTGTGATTCTTCCCGGTGGTTTGAAACTTGATAATGTGCTTTATGTACCTCGGATAACTTGCAACTTAATCTCGGTCATACGGATGATCGATGAGATAGCTTGTGTTGTGCAATGTACTAACAGTTTATGTCTTATACGGGGATTTGGTTGACGAGGAAGGTGATTGGAGTGGGTGAGAGACAAGGTGGACTATATATTTTTCGTGGTGTGCCTCCTATTAAAGTACTTGCTGTTAGTGAGAACTCATATGAGCTATTGCATCAAAGAATGGGACATCCATCGGAGAAAGTTTTACAAAAGCTACCAGTTGTGAGTAGGTTATTTCGAAAGAATAATAATGCTTGTGATATTTGCCCACGAGCAAAACATCGTAGAAGTAGTTTTCCTGTTAGTTTAAGTAAAGCCAGTTGTATATTTGAGTTAGTTCATCCGGATTTATGGGGTCCTTACAAGACACCTTCTTCTTAGAGCTCATTATTTTCGACAATAGTAGATGATTTTTTCAAGAGGTGTGTGGATTTATTTAATCAAAAGTAAAACTAAAGTTGAATTGGTATTTCTTAATTTCATTGCTCTTGTGAAACGTCGGTTTGGTAAAGAAATCAAAATTGTTAGAAGTGATAATGGAACAAATTTAATACATTGCGTGGATATTTTAAGACTAGCGGGATAGTCTTTGAGACATCATGTGTTGGTATGCCCCAACAAAATGGGAGGGTTGAGAGAAAACACCAACATATAATGAATGTGGCAAGATCCTTGAGATTTCAAGCAAATTTACCAATACGTTTTTGGGGAGAGTGTGCATTAACTGAAAGATACTTGATTAATCGTACACCAACACCTATTCTTAACAACAAAACTCCATATGAAATTATGTTTGGGAAGTTGCCTCCATATGATCATTTGAAAGTGTTTGGGTGTTTGTGTTATGTACATAATCAAAGTAGTAAAGGGGATAAGTTTGCAAGCGAGGAAGGAGATGTGTATTTCTTGGTTATCCTTTTGGTAAAAGGCATGGCAAGTTTATGATTTAGACACAAAACAATTTTTAGTGTCAAGGGATATGGAGTTTTATGAACACACTAGTGGAAATTGGGTTTATTAAGTCTGATTGGGCTTTATAAATAAGACTTCCCTAGGCATTATTTGTATAATGGGCTTCCGAAAGCAGTCCTTTTGATAGAAAATGAAAACCAAGTTCCCGCAGCAGTTTAATTTAAGGGGGCAGTTTAGGAAATTTTTAGCTTTCCACGTGGATTTCTATTATGACTGCTAGTGGAACTTGTTTCTGTGGTCCACCTCAGTTAAGTCCGCCGGGGAAACTAGTTTCCATAGTTCCATCAAACAAACCTGCCTATTTTCTATCGCCTCTCTCTCTCAGTTCTCTCTCTCTCTCTCACATTTCGCTTCTCTCCATCACCTCTCTCAATTACGAAACAAAACCTTCAAACTCAGCTCCACCTCATATAAAATCGGAGTAATTTGACCTCACTTAAACAATCCTCTCGACTATCCCGTTCTTTTTTCTTTCTTACATAGTCGACTATATCGACCATCTCTTTTTTTCGTAGAAGTAATTCCAGATCTGAAAAATATGGTTCCAATCCTTGTTGTTTTAGGTAAGTTTTTATTTTTTGTGATTGAAGATCGGGATTTATTTTCTTACTCAGAAACGTAATTTCGGATCTCGTATACTATGGTTTCATCCTTGTTATTTCAATTTAAGGGTTTATTGTTTTTCTTTTCAAAGTTTTTGGTGGTCGAATTTTGGGTCCTTATTTGCTATATTAAATTATGGATTGACAATTATTAATTTTATTTTTGGTTCCGATTCAACTTTGGCGGTGATTCCCGAGTTCAATTTTTTGGTTTAATTCTTAATTAAAGTATAATCATTTTTACTTGTTGTATGAATATTTAAAGGCTTTGTTGCTCGAGAAATCGTACGATGAGCAAATGCAGGTCGATTTGTTTCTCCCGATTCATTGATAGTGTTTTCCAATTAGATTTTGTTTTAATGAATTTTTCGTCTCATCCAATTGATGAATCTTGGTTTATTTTTCAGGGGTTTGGATTGGTGTCTTTGGTTACTACAATGGATATATTAACAAGGGAGTCGACCTCAGTTTCATTGTATGTGGAGTAGTTTGTTCTTCCTTCACATTTTAATCTGGTAGAGGATATGTTTTAACTTGGTTCTGTCTCCGTCTCCCTCTCATTCTTAACTCTTCATTCCCTGTGTTGATAAGAAACAAATAAGAAATCATTGTTCTTTCCCCAAATTTGAAATACCAACTTCAGGGATTGTTGTTTCCATTTTCAATGCGAGGTAGGATTTTCTTTCATTTCTTTCTTCACAAAACAATTTTACTTGTGACTGATTTTATCTTGGTTTGATTCAATGTCCAGAAAACTTCGTTTAGCTATCCAAAACATGGTGCTTGGATTCTCTCTAGTTTAATTGCGTCAAGGTATGGGGGTTTTCTCACACAAATGGATTTAAACTTCAATTTGTGCAACTTGATTTCTAATCCTTAAATTTGATGATTTTCTTTACAAAGCATGTTTGTTGCGAAGTAAGAAATGGGTTTCTGTTGCTTCACCTTTAACTTAATTCTTTGAGGGAAAACTATTCAAAGTGGTATGGTTGATACTTTGCCTTAACTTGGTTCAAAATACATGATTTGGTGTTTTTTTTTAATGGGTTTGTAAGATTTGCAATACAAGCAAATACTTATTTCATACTTGTATATTAAGGATGGTTTGAACTTTTTTTTAAGTGTTTATTTTCTCCAAAACTCAATTCCCAAATTGAGTTTCAAAGATAGCCCATCACATGTTTGTGAAATTAATCTGAAATTTCTGGAAAAACGTAATTTATGTCCTGTTTGATATTGACTTTTGACATAACTATCACACTCTTTATCGTTTCTTATCATTCTTATGTTAAGGAGGGATTCCTCATCTTTGTAAAGAGACCAAATTTGCTGAATTCCAACTCCTAATGAATTTTCTACGAATTTTCTAATAGAGACTTTCAAAACGAAATATTTCGAAAATGTTTTGCTGTCCTGTTTTGAAGAACTCTTTGACACAGCTATGAAACATTATACTTTCTCCTATCATTTTTGTGTTAAAGTGGGTTTTCTTATCTTTCCAAAAAAACCAAATTTGTCAAATTCCATCACCTAATGATTTTCGTATGAATTTTTTATCGGAGCTTTCCGAAACTGGAATTTTCTCAAACATGTTCACCCTTTTTGTTTGTCGAGACGGTTTTGACTTAGATGTAAAGATCCTTTCTTTGTATGTTAAAGAGGACTTGCTCATCTTTCCAACAAGACCAAATTTGCCGAAATCCAACACCAAATGATTTTTAAACGAATTTTCTATTTGAGACTTGTGAAACGAAATTTTCCGAACATGATGGTATTGTCTGTTTTGTCGAGAACTTTATGCACGAGATATGTATATGTTTACTCCCTCTTATCATTTTTATATTAAATAAGACTCTTTCAGCTTGCGAATGAGACATGAGTTGCTGATTTTCCATCAACTAATGATTTTCGTATGAATTTTTGATCGGAGCTTTCCAAATCGGGAATTTTCCAAACATGTGCCTACTGTTTGTCGAGACGGTTTTGACATATATATAAAGCTCATTTCTTTGAACTACCATTTTTATGTTAAATAGGACTTACTTATCTTTCCAACAAGACCAAATTTGCCGAAATCCAACACCAAATGAATTTTAAACGAATTTTCTATTTGAGACTTGTGAAACTGAAATTTCCTGAACATGATGGTATTGTCCTGTTTTTTCGAGAACTATATGCACACCTATGTATCTGTTTACTTCTGCTTATCATTTTTATATTGAAGAAGACTCTTTCAGCTTTCCAATGAGACATGAGTTGCTGATTTCCGTTGTGTAACGAATTATGTACGAATTTTTGATGACTAACTTTTTGTCAACACTGGTGATTTTATTTAGGTATACTTGGATCAATTTATCATTGAAGCCTTTTCACGAGATCTGAATTTCACAGGTTGTGCATATGTTAACAGCTTTTGATTTGGATTTCCATGTAAGGTTAATGCTTTAAAGTGTTTGTTATCCCTGAGTTATGATACTTATTTGTGAAACCCTGCAACAAAATAAAATTCTTGTTAACTCTCATGGAATTCATTATACATATAAGTGGTTGTTCTCCATGAGTTATTTATCCTTACTCTGTTTGTGTGCATTGGCTTGCGCAATTACTTCCTGCTAGGTGCAGAACAAAACAGTTAGTTTAATTTCCACTGGCAGCCTTAATAGAGCTACAATCTGGAGTCTGAAAACTTGTGTTTTCGTGTATGTGTAGGTTCAGGTTGGGATAATATTTCTGCTTTTATTTATTACGCCGCTCATCATTGTATAAATGATACATCAAACGCACTCCAGGTTCGTCTGGTGTAAGCTATCATATTTCTTATGTTCTCCTCTTACTAATTTGGGCTCAGAAGTTGCGGTTTTCTGGCTCTGCAAAAGTTGGTCTTTGAAGGAAACCCCAGTGTTTAAATGCAATTGTGTGCCTGAAGTTGGCCTTACTGGTTTGCGAAGCCCTGATGAATTTTATTTGTGAAGTTTTTATTGATGAGGGTGGTTGCCTGGTGCTCAATTCACTAGCCATCTAGCCCTCGACAACTGCAAGGTTTGTGAACTGATAGATTATGATCTTAACATGCTGGTTGATTTTTTGGTACCTGCTGAACATGATTTCAACTTTTTTACATAACGGAAGTAAAATTCAGAAGTACATCCCTAGTTTTCTTTCTTTGTGTGTCTTCTTTCAACAAAGTATATTATGTATCTGATATCTCCTTATGCGATTGTCGTTGTCGTTTTGGATCTACTAACGGATCTTTTTTTTTTTTTTATTGTAGGTTGGTAGTCTTACTCTTAACCGGTATATATGCCCTACATTCGAGGCACCTGACGTTGTGATGCTAGAAGTGAAGGGATCTTTGTGTGTCTGCCGCCACAAGGTCTCGCATGCCCTTTATCCAAACAATGATTTTGATATCCTGCCAAACTTTCTCGCTGATGGCCTGTGTCTTTAGTAAACGAAGGCATAATTGGTGAAGTCTTGTTCTTCTCGTGTGTCTTTAGTGAAAGAAGGCATCAGTGTGTCTTTAGTGAAAGAAGGCATCAATGGTGAAGTCTGACTTCAATTTCGTGTTGAAGTTCTCTGGTATTTAAGCTTGTAATAAAAATATAAATTTTAGCATTTGAAGTTAGGAACTTTAGTATTTTAGATAGTCAAAGTTGTAAAACTGTTGTTAGCATTTTTTAATCTGATTCGGTTTTAAAGTTATCATCAATTTTAGTACTAATACGGTTTTGAAGTTTATATTAATTTAATCGTCATTCAAATTTTTATTTTTAGACTCACCAATCACTTTTGGTTCAAATTTGAATGAATTCCATTTTTTTTTATAAAATATGTTCTATATAAACGTCTGCTTCTATCGGTACGTAATTTTAGACTAATTAAGGTAGTAGTTTCTGAACTGATTTAAGGGCTCCCATACGCAGTCGTTTTGAGAAATAAGACTATAGATTTAGGGCTCCAAAAAGCAGTCGTTTTTGATGATTGTAAGGCTTATTCTGGCAGACTTATTTTTTTGATTTTCCACTAGTGACATCAGTTTCCTTATATGACAAGTATTACTGGAAATAGCACTGAGATTGTTCTATCAAATAATGATGTTTGTTGGAGTGATGATGAAGATAGAGAAGAAGAACAGTTGTCTAGAGATGTTATGGAAACTCATCAAGACGAGCCGCATGACAACAAAGCAGCGATGAATCATTGTCCGAGACTGATTGTGAAACTCAAGAACTGCAAGAAAAGGATCAAGAACAACCTGAGGAGAATGGTGCTAATAGCAATGACACAACAGCTGAAGGTGTGGTACAGAATAATAGTAGTGATATGGGTAAAGGAAAACGTCAGAAAATTCCTTCTAGCAGACTCAAGGGTTTCGTGATGCACACAGTACGAGAAAATAGTCCACCTTCCACTCATCCTACACAATCATCACCTCGGTACACCTTATCCTTTGACATATTATGTTAGTTGTGATCGTTTTTCTCAGTTCATAGAAAATATCTTGCAGCTATCACTGAAATGAGCCTAAGAGCTTCAAAGAAGCTATGAAGCATCCAGGATGGCAAAAAGCCATGGCGAAGAAATAAGAGCTCTGAGGAACAAGGAACATGGGAATTAGAAGAATTACCACCCTCGGTAAGAAGGCACTTGGGAAGCAAATGGATTTACAGGAAAAACGTGATGAAAATGGAAATTTGGTACGTCTGAAAGCAAGACTAGTAATATTTGGGAATCATCAAGTTGAAGGATTGGATTACAATGAGACATTTGTACCCGAAGGCAAAGATGACAACAGTTCGTACTTTTCTAGTGCTGCGTGATTAAAAATTGGGAAGTGCATCGGATGGATGTGCATAATGCCTTTCTTCATGGAGATTTGGAGGAAGAAGTGTATATGAAGATACCACAAAAGGATTCGCTAAGGGAAATCCTAATATGGTGTGTAGAATGAAGAAATCATTATATGGCCTAAAACAGGCTCCTAGGTGTTGGTTTGCAAAATTATCAATGACTTTGAAGAATTATGGCTTTAAACAGTCATACTCAGATTATTCTCTCTTTACCATGACAAAGGGGAAGATGCAGCTTAATGTTTTGGTGTATGTTGATGATTTGATTGTAGCAGGAAATGATCTGGTTTCACTTCATTATTTTAAAACATACTTGGGACAATGCTTCAAGATGAAAGATTTGGGGAGGTTGAAATATTTTCTAGGATTGGAGGTGGCTCGTAGTAAACAGGGTTTCTACATATGTCAGAGGAAGTATACATTGGATATTATCATGGAAACTGGGTTATTGGGAGCAAAACCTGCAGAGTTTCCAATGGAGACAAATCATCGTCTGGCTTTGGCAAAAGGTAAAATACTAGATGATGTGGAAAAATATAGAAGATTGGTTGGTCGTTTGATTTATTTGTCAGTCACTAGACCAGATCTTGCTTACTCAGTGCATATCTTGTCACAATTTATGCAACAACCAAGAATAGAGCATTGGGAAGCAACTCTTCGTGTGGTTAGATATTTGAAGAAGAATCCTGGACAAGGAATTCTGTTGCGCTCTGATAGTAGTCTCAGTTTAAAAGGATGGTGTGACTCAGATTGGGCAAGTTGTCCATTAACTAGACGTTCATTGACAGGAGGGTTTGTTCTTCTCGGGTTTTCACCTGTGTCTTGGAAGACTAAGAAGCAACATACGGTTTCTTTCTCGGTCCTCGGCTGAGGCAGAATATAGATCTATGGCGGCAGTTACATGTGAATTAAAGTGGTTGAAACAATTACTTGGTGATTTAGGAGTTCATCATACACATGGGATGAATCTCTTTTGTGATAGTCAATCAGCATTATATATTGCTCAGAATCCAGTATTTCATGAACGAACAAAACATATAGAAGTGGACTGTCATCTTGTCAGAGATGCTATAATAAGGAAGATTATATCACCATCTTACACTCCTACAACAGTGCAATTAGCAGATATCTTTACAAAATCCTTGGGGAAAGCTCAGTTTCAGTTTCTTTTGTCCAAGATGGGCATTTGTGACCTCCATGCTCCATCTTGAGGGAGGGTATTAGGAAATAGGGCTATTCTTAGCCTAGAATTATAGTTATATTTGGAATACCTTGAGACCCAAGTTGGGTCTTTGTATAAATATCTTGTGTGTTAATGAGAATAGCACGACTTAACCAAAACTTAACAAGATGAAATAATACAAGAAGAGATTGTTGTACTCCAAACTTTCAAGGCTCATAAGATTTCTTTTAGACAATTATTTCTACCCTCCCAATAAATTGGCGATTACAACAGGTATGTGAAATAATGCCTTCAGGATACAATAAAAGCCATACAACAGAAATTGAATTCAAGGTTTGTACCCCTTGATCCAATCAAGAACACATGTAAAAAAAAAATCTGATGATGCTTTAGAAGGAGAGAAAACAGAAAAGGTTTTTCCGATATATCTTAAACGAGTTTTGGGAGATGCTATTTATAGAGGTTTTCGCATATGTTGGGAATAGACATCTTTTTCACCAACAGGTTTCTCTTCACGAAACGATGAGTCTCTTCTGGGGGCTTTGCCCCCTAGAGACCCCCACCAGGGGCGGGATACCCCCCCCCCCACCCCACCCCCCACCCCGATAAGCGCGCTTGAAAATATTCCAACATTCTCCCCTTGTTTTCAAAAAACCATAAAACAAAGTTAAAAACTTTTAAATCAGAGTGGCTGCATCACCGAAGTGACTGCCTACGTACCCGAGTGGGATCAAGCCAACGTAGTTCAAGCACAATTGAGACTAAGCATCACCTATGAAATCAACACATAAATGATAGGTATCTTTTGGATTTGAACCTTCACTTAGTGTAAGAAAACTTAAAGCCTTATCGAGATTCTATGGTGAAAGCAGTCTTGAACCAAGTATCCCTTATAATAAAACCGGAGTCTCCACACATATTGATTCAATAAATCATGTGTTTTGTAGCCAAGAACGTTAATGGCCATGTGCCTATATCCTTGATTCATGAGTCTTCTTTAGAGAACGGTCTTCTTCTCTTAGGAAACGGCCTGATTTCCATACTCATATAGGTAAGTCTCGAAGGTGTTTCGGCGATACACCTTTTACTAATCACAGACTCATTAAGGATTTACATCCATCCTATTTTCTTACGTAACCCAACACTAATTAGAAATGGGAAGTTTTATATTAGTGCTCCAAAATCTACATCCATAACTTGTTGGTACCACATTGAACCTTGTTTATCTTTTTCAAAACATAGGTTGGGTTTCTTCTATGGGAGATCAAACTTCTTTCACAGACCTTAGTCCCATTTCTTTACTTTTTATTGAAACCACCGAACTTGGTAGACTCTTTGTAAATGGGTCTGCCAAATTCCTCTTTGACTCAATAAAGTTAACCGTAACCACTCCCCTCTTGAGTAGTTTCCTAACCATTTGATGTCTAAGACTTGCATGTCTTGACTTTCCATTATAAGTCTTATTTGAGACATTATAGATGGTAGCTTGATTATCACAATTAATCAAGATCGCCGGAGTTGGCTTCTTCCAAAATGGAATTTCCATAAGTAGGTTCCTAAGCCATTCTGCCTCCTTACATGCATCCGTTAAGGCTATTAATTCTGACAACATTGTTGAATCAGAAATACAAGTCTGCTTCTTGGAACTCCAAGACACAGCAGCACCCCCTAATGAAAAGATCTATCCAGACGTTGATTTGGACTAGGCCTCTACATCGTTCCAGTTAGCATCGTTGTACCCTTCCAGTGCAGCGGAATAGCCTTGGTAATGCAAGCCAAAATTCATTGTACCTTTCAAGTAAGCCATAACTCTTGAAACTTATTTCCAGTGTTCATATCCTGGATTACTTGAGAAACGACATAACACTCCCACGGCTTGGGCTATGTCCAGTCTTATGAAATGCATAGCATACATAAGACTTCCAATGACACTGGAATACTCAAGTTGTGCACGAGTACGTCCGGTGTTCTTCTTTAACTTGATAGTATGGTCTAAAGGAGTATGTACTAGATTGTCATCAAAGTGACCATACTTCTTTAAAAGCCAACTCATTTCCCTTTCTTAGGATCTTAATTCCCAAGATTACATCAGCCTCTCCTAAATCCTTCATATCAAAGTTAGAGCTAAGAAACTTCTTTGTTTCTTCCACAACAAATATGTCAGATCCAAAAATAAGCATATCATCAACATACAAACAGAGAATTACACATCCAGAACTATCATTCTTACTGTAGATACATTTATCCACATCATTCACCACAAAATCATATGACAAAACCACTTTTTCAAACTTCTCATGCCATTGCATGGGAGCTTGCTTCAATCCATAAAGAGATTTTACTAACTTGCAAACCTTCTTTTCTTGGCCTGGCAATATGAAACCTTCAGGTTGTTCCATATATATTTCTTCTTCCAAATCTCCATTTAGGAAGGCGGTTTTGACATCCATTTGATGAATAATTAACTTGTGAATAGTATCAAGTGTTATTAAACAACGAATAGATGAGATGCGAGCAACAGGAGCATATGTATCAAAGTAATCAGTTACATGTCTTTGCTTATAAGCCTTAGCAACTAATCTGGATTTGAACTTATCAATGGAACCATCGGCATTCATCTTTCTCTTGAAAATCCATTTACATCCAATAGGCTTTACGCCCGGAGGTAAATCACAATATATCCAAGTACCGTTGGTCAAAAGAGAATTCTTTTCATCATTGATAGCCTCTTTCCAAAAACTAGCATATTTGGAACTCATAGCCTCAGCATAAGTTTTAGGGTCATCATCAACATGCATAACATATTTGGTAACACTAGGAATTTTATTCTTATTACCTTCTACAAGATATGTTATAAAGTCTGGACCAAAATTTTTCTCTATTCTTTCTCTCTTACTCCTTCTAGGTTCGATATTTTCTATGGGTTCAGAAGTATCCTCCATGTCTCGAGTAGGAACATAATGATCATCATTCTCATTAGTATCTTCAGATTCTAGACTAGGTAACAATGAGTTCTCCATGGGTTGCATTTGAGAACCTGTTCTATTTAAGTTCTCAAAGAATTCCACATCTACAGATTCTATAATCTCAAAAGTGTCAAGGATTAAAAATTTGTAGGTGATACTATTAAGAGAGTATCCCACAAAAGCACATTTATAAGCACTGTTTCCCAGTTGTGGTCTTTCAGGATCAGGCTTTCGAACATATGCTAAGCAACCCTAGACTTTAAGTCTCTTCAAGTTTGGTTTCCTATTAAACCATAATTCATAAGGAGAAAAATTCTTCTTTTTCAAAGGAACTCTATTCAAAATATAACATGCAGACAACATAGCTTCACCCCACAAAGAATTAGGCAAACTAGAACTTATAAGCATGCAATTAACCATATCAATCAAAGTTCTATTTTTCCTTTCAGCCACACCATTTTGTTGAGGTGTATAAGGTGCAGTAAATTGATGAATTAAACCATGCTCTTGACAAAAGAATTTAAATTCATTAGGAAAATATTCACCACCACGATCAGAACGTAAACTCTTAATTTTCAGTCCTAATTGTGTCTCTACTTACGCTTTGTATATTTTGAATATGTCAAAAAAATCATCCTTAGATTTCATCAAATATGTATAAGCATATCTAGTACTATCCTCTATAAAAGTGACATAATACTTATTTCCTCCATGAGTGGCAGAACCATGCAAATCACCTACATCACTGTGTACTAATTCAAGTAAGGAAGAATTTCGTACTACAGACTTATGGGAAATTCTAGTTATCTTTGCTTGCACACATATTTCACATTTAGAATCATGATCAAAATTGCAATCAGAAATCAAACCTAATCGTTTCATGTTTCTAAGAGAACCATAATTCACATGACCAAACCTAGCATGCCATAAATTAACAAAGTCAACAGAATAAGCAGAACCATTATTTATTAAATTAAGCTTAATCATTCCATTACAAGCATATCCTTGTCCAACAAACACACCATTTTTGGAAAATACAAACTTATTAGACTCATAGGTCGTCTTGAATCCATCCTTCATAACAAGGTCGCCGGAACCAAGGTTCTTTACAATGTCAGGGACATGTAACACATTAGTAAGAGTAACAGTCTTTCCCGAAGTAAACGAGAGTTCAGCAGTGCCTTTCCCAATGAATTTGCTGTGTTGGCTACGCCCCCCAGGACCCCCCCTTGGATAGCGCAGTTGAAAATATTCCAACACTAATGATCTAAGAGCAACCACAGTCGACGAATATAACTAAAAATTTGGTCGAGAAACCAAGCGCTATCGAACGGACTTTCGACCAAAAACTAGACTAAAACCAAAAATAAAACCATATTTGGTCTTTAGTTTGGTTTTGGTCGAGCGTAATTTGAAACTACGCCCGTCGTGAGACGCAAATACAAGTTGCGTCTGGAGTGGGGCGGAGTTATTATTTGCGTCTGGCCGTGAGGCGCAAATATAGAGTTGCGCCTGTGTGAAGCGTAATTTTAAAGTACGCCCGACGGGACGGTATTTTAATTTTCATCGGTCACCAGACGAACATTTAATTTGCGCCTCGTCCAGGCGTAATTTATACTCCCGTTTCACCAGGGGGGGCTTTAAAAATCCGTCTCATCATCAGGCGCATCTTTAAATTACGCATGTCAATACTCTGGCGCAATTGCTTAACTACGCCCCAATAAGGCGTGTTTTCAAACCCATGCCCATATTCCTCACAGTTGAAGATGGTTTGTCACCATCGGCAGAAGTTGCAGGTCCACTGGTAGATGATTTTGGTTTCTTGGAATAAGTTTGGGAAGGTGGTGGTGGTGGTGATGCTGGTGGTTTAGCTCCAAATAAATCCAATGGTAACAAAACCTTATCAACTTGATAAACGGACAAGGGGAACTCTTGTCGTAGAGCATTGTTAAGAATAACGTCGACCATACCAGATGAAACATTAACTTGGTTTTACGAGGTAGTAAAATTTAATCCAAATGCACCACCACCTTGACCAGTTGCTACACCACCACCTTGACCAGTTGCTTGAGTTCTAACAGGGTTACTAGCAGTTTCAAACATCACTAAGCTGTAATATTTAGGCAAGACATGGGATAAAACAAGCTCAACTTGCTCTTGTGTTGATAAAACGTTTAGTGTACTGGTTTTAAGTTATTGAATGCGTTATCAGTTGGAGCAAACATGGTCATCACCTGATCCGATGAATTGAGTTGATTATAAGTTTGGCTACTTACATGTGTCGTTGTAAACAGACACATAAACGTTGTGTATTGACCAGATTTCTCAAGGATCGCGATGAGATTGATCGGACCGACTAATTTGGGTGCCTGGGCAGAGTCTTTTTGATCGTGACTTTTTATTACGCCCCATCAGGCGTAATTTCAAATTACATTTGTCAATCAGGCGGTTGTATATATTCCGCTCCATACCAGGCGCAAATTTAAACTGCGTCCCGCATCAGGCGTTACTTAAACTTACGTCCCAACGGGACGTATATCTACGCCCCATGTTAGAAAAACCTTTATACATCCGCTCCACCAAATTTCAGCTATATCTATACACTGTGACAGCAAATCTGCGATAGGTAGAGCTAAGAGTAGCTTCTACAATGGAAAGTCTATACATATTCGTAGAAGACATGATACTTTGAAAACACTAATCTCAACAGGCGTTATTTCCATAGATTGGACGCAGTCCAAGGAGAATATCGCGGACCCTTTGACGAAAGGTTTGTCCAAGGAGATAGTTAGTAAAGCATCGAGGGTATGGGGCTTAGGCTCAATAATTAAACTTGCCATGAAGGATACTCAACCTTGCTGACTGGAGATTTCAAGATCAAGGTTTCGAGTGAGACAACTAATTCATGATGGGTAAAGGTAAACATTATCAGATAATTTCATTATCTGTCCCTTCCCTATGGTGTTGATGTGATAGTATGACTGCATGTGTATGATGACTTTTAAATAAGTCTTAATGAGTTTCATAGTTTCAGTTTAAGATTGAAGTGGTGTGTAGCAGTAAACACTCTTGATGGAACTCATTTATGTCAATGTGGAAGTGGGGCCACTTCCTATGAGAATTGAGCCAATTTTCTAGAGCATTCTGAGAAACAGGATATGTCCAGGGCCAAATTAGACAAAACGTCACAAACTTAGCAACACCAGGAAAATATAATGTGTGGTTGTTGTCGCAAATTACACCAAGGCTATCAGCTCAAGACTAGGTTCACTGTTTAGCTAGTAGTTTCGGTAACTTCTCACTAAGTAAGGGTTCAAGACCTCATGGACACCTTTGCCTAAATGGTATTTTCCTTACGATGAGTTTTTCGTTTTCCGAGATTTCATTCATGTGGGGGATTGTTGGAGAAAATGAGTTTAATTAAAAGGTTTTATGGTCTTGGTGTGGTTTGATCTAATGACCTAAGGTTATAAGGATACTCACTCATTTTTGGGTGAATGAAGTGGAACCTTTAGTGCCATACACTGTGGAAAACTAAAGAGGAGCTCCACTATATAATCATACACTTATGTATGAATTGCAAACCGTGGGTGGAGCGGGTGGACAAAAATACATATTTTGACCCATGCGATATGCACATATGCCATGCACCAAGTCCCTTTTCTACACGGAGTCCCTTTTATTTTTGGGTAAATTCTTTTTACGTGTTTTACTTGTTTTGAAGAAAATCAAAACCTAACTTGATTTGCAAGTATTTCATCCTATAAATACAACTCGAAAATCTGTTTTCAACACACCGAAAAATTCTTCTTTTATTCTAGGGTTTCTCCATACGTTTTTACATCCATCCACGTTGGTGAGTTCGAAGAGATGGTAACTTGTGTTGTGCTAACTCAAGTTATATCGGGCAAGATATCCCGGACACATCTTATTGAGAGATTTAGCATTACTCAACTCGAGTATACCCGCGAACTAATGTGTTAAGGACAACTTGTTGAACCTGTGATTCTTCCCTCGTCAAATTATTTCGGTAGAGTTGTTTCGCATTGGTTCTTTACATATTATTTTTGATAAATCTAACGTTCTGTTCATTGTTGCAAGATTCCAACAATTAATACCCAGATTATCACAGATGTATCAGTACGTGAAGCTGTCAAGAAAATACTAGTAAAACCTGATCTTGAACTCGCTAATTTTAGCGAGACTTAGTGTAAAAGAGATAGTCATGGAAAGATATTATCTCTAGGTTATGGCCTGATTTTTGCAGTTGTGCAGTAACAAAATAAATAGAGGGGTTAGAGACAGGATCAATTGTAAAGACATTAGACAAGATCAATTTCAAAAGAGTTAATTCAATCTTACCTATTGGATTATCTTTCCAACTATTCCAATATTTATCATGTTAGTAAGTTTAGTATTCTCCAATGTCTCAAAGAATCTGCTTTAATAAAGATATGAAACCAATATTATAAGTCATTTAGCATGGTGATGAAAATAGTTGTGAGATTATACAATAAGAAAACGTAAATAATTGCAATTATTTACCTCATTATTGTAGCTTTGGGAGAGCCTCTAACTAGTCTTTTTACAGAAAAGAGTGCTATCAATCTTGGGTACAAAAATCTTCTGAGAGCTATGAAAAATCTGAAAATGAAATCATTCGGAAGAACATATTACCCTCTTGATCTCTTTATGCTCCACTGTTGGACGTTCTAATGCATGTTCCTCCTAATTAAACAGTGCATAATTTATGATTAAGTGTTCTAGTTAGTAAATTCATTTTACGTGTTTCTCAATCTCTAATTAAGTAATAACAAAATAAGGACATTATTTTTAGCCCAATTTTTTTTTTCTATACTAGAATATGACCCGGGCCGTTAACCTGTTGTTAAAAGTATTATAATGGTAACATTGGAAGGGAGTGTGTCGCAAAGGTGTTATTCTATGGGAAGTGAACTCATTTTACGTGTTTCTCAATGTCTAATTAAGTAATAACAAAATAAGGACATTTTACGTGTTTCTCAATCTCTAACAGGGTGTTAGTCGTGGGAGATTTTGATGTATTTCAAGGGAGTTAGCAAATCCCCTGTTAGTCGTGGGGGAGTTTCTACAAATACCTTAAACTCCCTGTTAGTGGTGAGATATTTCTAGGGAGTTTCTACAAATACCTCAAACTCCCTGTTAGTGGTGAGAGATTTGATTAGAATCTCTCAAACTTCCTGTTAGTCATAAAACACTAGAAGTATAGGGAGTTTACAATTTGGGGAGTTTGTGGGAGTTTGAGGGAGTTTCATGATGTTTTTCTGCTTGAACAAAATCTCTCAAAAAACAAGAGATTTCTGGGGAGTTGGGGTTAAACTCCTCCAAATTGTCTAGACTCTCATACACTCCCTCTAAATCCCTAGGGATTTAAATACATAGAAATTTCCCAAACTCTCTCACGACTAACCCTTGTAATTAAAAGTAATAACTTCAAACCCCAACTATATTTCTGGTACTCTATTCATTTTAGTGCTTGTGTTCTGATTCTATAGTACTGTTGTTTACAGTATCACTTACATTTAGTAGTGAACATTCGATATTTAATCATTCCAAAGAAGATTGAATTAACTCGAGGTTTTATAGGGTTTTCAAAAGATGTAGGAAAAAAACTTTCATAACCCAATAACAAAAGCATGACAAATGAAATAAACCGATAGCAGTATATATTAACCTTTCAAAATGACAAAAAGATAAATAAAAAAGTTCAAATGTTGTATATTATGAAGAAAATTGTTGCAAGTCGTCTACTTCATACTGCTAAGCCTTGTTCAATCCTTGTTTATCAGAGTTGTCAGCAAAACTTGAATCGTTTAATTCCGAACCTAAGCAACACATGTACTTGTCTCACTAACCATAATCTTTATGATGAGATGTAAATAGCATAAACAATAATAATTCAAAAATACACTACAACAAAAACATACATGGATCATTCTTAGAAAGTGTGATCTAAATACTGGTTATCTGTGATCTTTGCCAGTATAATCTAAAGGGTTATTTATAGATAACAACTCTCCTGTAATGAAAAGTGTGATCTTACCCTGTGCAAAGAACTCAAGGCTTTCAAAAGTTGAGATATAAAGTCAGGGTTTTAAAAGACAAATCTAGAGAAAAGTGTGGTCTTTCTATCAGTTTTCAATATAAATTTACCTTGTATAAATAATATATTTCCATTCCATTTGTGCACCTGTACTTCAAATCCAAAACTGATATAAACAAAATCCGAAGGGGCTAATAAAAAACCTACAGATTTCATTGCTCACTGAATCAAATTCATTTCTGAAACAGAAACAAATAGAAAAAATAAACATTTCTTTCTACTTGTTTAACTCAAATCAAGGGGTACTAAATTACAGATCCTTTAAAATCAGAACAAGATGGACGAAGTTTAATTACTCAAACCAGGAGTACCAAGACTCAGTTCCTTTACATCAGAAGGAGATGCGCAAAGTTCACTCAAACTAGGAGTAACAAGTTCCTCTGCATCCAACTTTTCAGAATCCCGGGTTGCTTCCTGGTGAAGATTAAGAGAAAATGTAAGATATTTTAAGCAATTATTGCACGGACACCACAAATGATCAGTTCAAAGTTTCTTATCTGCATATAAATGATGAAGACGTACATACTAATATGACTGCCATCTGTCTCTCAGTATTGACAGTTGATAGTTATAAAAGTATGAGCCATACAAAATGTCCAATATGCATGCTTCAATTTGTAATATCAACAAAACAAAAACAAAAATTATTTAAACAACAAAACGAAACCACATGAGCCTCTCTCAGGATCCAACTCGATAAGTTGGACAAAAGGAATGCAACAAAAGCCTACTGCAGGATATAACAATAAAAATTTATTATAACAGGACTATCAATACTCAGATACCACGAGGTAAAATTACTGAAAAAAAGTTAGCTCGCCATGCGACTGCAGGGGGAGACTATACTAAGAGACATTTTCCGTAAACAATACCTAAGTATCTCCTATGCTAGACAGCAATACTAAAGGTGTGATTTCAGTAACAAATAAGTCAATACTTCAACACTACAAATGGAATTGTCCATAATCCTACTCCATAAACTGTGCCCATTCTAAAGATGACGTACTCAAATATAATATGAAATTATAAAAAAGTTAACAAGACTTGTGACTGCAGGGGAAGGCAATCTTAAGAGACAATTTCCACTAAGAAAATATAACAATATCTAATGCTGAACAACAATTGTGCGACTTCAGTAACCTAGAATCTTTAAATTCCAATAAACAAGATCGTAGATCAACCTTACAAAAGGAATGACAATCAGAAAATCTACCTGTCCTGTAAGTTCCTCATGTTTAGTAAGCCCCACACCTCCAATTATTTGCACACTTGCACTTAACTCATCCAGTTCATCATCTTTGTTGCCTAAAACAGTCAGTTAGCAAAATGCAATCAGTAAGAATCATATATGTATCTTGGCATTTGTTGGATCACTGGGGAATAAAAGAGGGGGATTACTATATGAGGAGCATCTTGTTCCCATATTTTACACGAGATTGAAATGAAAACAATGCTCATATGGAACCATATAGCCTGGAGATTTCTTTGAACAGTAACAGAGCATACAAAAATCCATGTTAAACTCGATGTTACCTCATCCTTACTATGAAACTTGGAGCTACTGAGTGTTGAAAGTGAATTTCACAGTTTAACATATAATGTGCATGCTTCTACAATGATATTGTATGAGCTAATGACAAGGGGATGCATACAGATAATAGTATAGAGAAAGAAGTACCAAAAACATATTTGCATGATATCATTCCCACCCTCAGGCATAGAAACAAAAGTAAAGAGAAGACCAAGCATGACCTGCGCAACCCACTCCTTAAGCTCTTCTTCATCCATTAGCATAATCGACTCTTTTATCCCATGCCTAGTGCCAAAGTGGACTTTGATAAGAGTTCATCACAATAGTGAAGTACCTAATTCGAAGTTAAAGGTGGATATTTTGATTAACCTCTAAGGAAAAAAAATCAGAGTTTACGCACCATACTCACAGTTCTGAATTGAACTCAGACGCGAAGCTGAACTAAGCTTCATAAATACTTCAATTTTACCAGAAGACCTTGTCTGAAATAAGCAGACATATAAAAGTTAAACAGAAAGACGATAGACAGACGAAAAAAAGGTAAACAATCAACAGAGACTGTAAGAAACCAAACGAAAACATCGTACCACAGACAATGACTACATCAAATCAATAAGAAACTTTTGTAGCTTTGAGGAGTTATTTATGCCCAAGCTTCGGCAATACCTAGAAGGTTATGAGCATCACTAAAACATAAAAAAAAATGTCAATTTCAAGTTACTGATAAAGTAACTCCAATACCTGAAGCCTCCTTCAGCTTTAAAATAAAACTTTATGGAATTGAATTCACTTTTGTTTAGGAGATAGAGCATTTAAATTAAATAATATGTTTCAAAAAAAAGAACTTCATTAGCAGAGAGAAAAGAACAACCTTAGTGGGAGAGAGTTAAGATCCGCACATATGAGAATTAGAATATATATGAATGGGCTACATTTCGCTCCAGATCTTCAATAAGGGTTCCAACCTGTTGCGGTAACAAGTTCTTGAAAAAATTAGTCAATTTTTCTTATAAGAAGCTGCAAAGGGGATACAATATAAAAACCCCCCAAAAAATACCTGCCATAGCTTTACATCTGTATTCTCTGGATCCGCAGTTACATGGACATTTTCCTGATATTACCGATTTAAACATAACAGACGCCTAAAACTAATAGATGAATCATTATGCTTCAAAATTTTGATGGATGTCATACCACACAAATTCGATGATTTAACGTGTCAGAAACCGGTTCATCTTTAATTGCCTCCAATATTACTGTAAGTGCAATATTGTCCTGCAAAAAACCACAACTAAATGTCAATATGAAGACAAACAAAAGAGATTAACAGCTGACATTTCTAAAATCTGAATTGGAATGAATAAAGGGGGATAAAGCCTCTACATCCAGCACAACAAAAGGACAACAAACTAATAGAAATAATAACCTTCATCATACGACGCTTTTCTGCATCGAGTGACCAGGCTATTTTTTGTGCAGTATTTTTAAACTCGAGCTATAACAAAAAAAAAAACTAAATGTAACCTGGTGAATCGTTCAAACCAATAATGCATATATTATATATAGAATCAAGGTTGCTACCTCATATTTCTTAATTAATCTGAATTTACTGAGGCGAAAAAATGTTGCACACCCTTCAAATACGTAGTCTCATTCAGCAGGTAAGCAAGCTATGTAATCACTTCCTAAATAGTTTTTAGAAGCAATTTTCAAATTTGTTACTAATAGATGGTTGACAGACTTCATTTTCCTTCTGAAATCCAGATAAAGATATAGTATTAGAAAAACCTTTTCCAAACGCCCTATATAGAACAGTATCAAGACTCTAAGTACCAAGAATTACAACTTCAAGAATACACGTGGAAGATGGAAATGAGATAAATGTATACTAGAATAGCCAATTTCTCCAAGCTTGGGCATAAAGAACTCCTCAAAGTGATCATGTTGTACCTAATTAACAAAAAACACCATATTATACGGCATAAAGAACTATTATTAAGTTATACCCTTATGTTGAACTGAAATACATGTGAAATAAATCAGTTCCAAACCAAATTAAACATGGAACCACTAGTAAAGAACAACAATCCTCTGACCAAATTCATACATAATAAAAATACAGTAACAAAATCGAATTCAGATCCAGTAGAAGAAAAATATAAATAAAACTGAACCAAAAATTGATTGAAATCGATCTCGAAATCGTATATTCGCAGATGTCAAAACCCTAAAATTTCTCTATGAGATTGGGGAAAAACACTAAATTTTGATTCATTACCCAATATTAATTCCTAAAATTAATTCGAACGCCTATATATGAAGAACAGATCAAAAAACCCAAACAAAATCCCTCAAAACTCATCTTCATAACAAGATCTTCCAAACAAAATCTCGCTGCTGCTTTAGATCGCATACGCCTGTAGAAAAACAACATTGAAATCAAAAATCAAAACAACTAAAAAATCAACCCTAATTTCAAATCTCAGCTTCAATTTTTAAATCAGACTCCACGTATGATCTAAACAAGAGACAGACCATTTGAATCATACCTGAATCTAATTGAAAATAACGATTTCGAAGAAAACTCGTGATCGTCACTTGAATTCTTTGTGAATTGGAGAAAACAGGAGAGATAGAGGGAGAGAGAAAGTTTCGAGAGTGAAAAATGAAATAAGAGAAGACTGAGAATTCGAGGAGTAAACAGTTAGGTTTTGTTATTGCAACCCCAAAAATTAAGTGGGATGTCCTTTTTTCCCCTAATGGAATTCGAGGTCGCAGGTTCAAGCCACACTAACTGCAATTGTTTTCTAAAATTTATCAAAAAGCTTAATGGACAGATTTTGGATCATAAAATAATGCATGAAAGTGGTTAAATGGTCAACTGGAAGATCACACTTTTTAAAATGCATGAGATGTATAGGAAGGTATCTATGTCTAAGATCACAAACACTATAATATCAATGGTCTTTAAGTTTTAGCCCTAAAAATATCACAAATGTTCATAAATTGTGGACTTTAGTGTGTGATCCATATCACTTTTTGTTGTAGTGATAGACCAAGTATGTTTTTTTATTTCCGAAGTGAAACCGATGTGAAATGGATAGGTTAGTTAACCTATCTCCACTACGTTAAGAATTTGCAAATATAATTCCTTTCAGAAGACGCACGCAACGTGTTACCAAATACTCCCAAGGTTAGAAGGACATTGGAGGATAAGCGCTCAATTCCAAGTGGTAGCTAATTCACAAAATTGGTTAAAAAGACCAAAAATAACATTTCCTGGGTGAAAAGGACAATCAGATTTAGATACCACAATTGATGCCCACAAACTTAGATCATCCAACCACATAAAAAAGAAGATTAAATTAATTAGTTAGTATGATGTACGTTGAATTGCTCCTCCGGGATTTTCTATCCCTTCTTCGGGTTCATGTAAAGGTTGTGAAACAACATTTAGTTGGGTTAGCTTAATATTTATTGGTCTACCAAATTGTATTTCATTTTATCACCGTGTATGCATTAGAGGTCGTAGTTTGGGTATGCTAAATAAATTATTGCCATAACACAATTACGACACTCTTTACTTTGATCAAAAAAACTATGAGACTATATGTAAAATGCAGCTTCACTCAGTACTTTGATAAAAAAAACTAACTAAGCTAATGTTATATGAGTTTTCATTTTCAAACATTAACAATTTGTTTCATATATCCTATCCCGGTGGAGAATTTATGAATCCCTAACTGGCATCCATTTTTCCATTTCTGAAGGCATGTCAAGTACTTTGTTTCTAAGTACCTCTGTTGCATCACATACCATAATGTTCTGATTGTGTTTGAAACTCGGAGATATGTCATTTCCTTTCAGATGAGATTATATCTATGACATTATGCATCAGCGTCTGTGGAAATGGTCCCATTCCACTGCCTCTTGGGTTCGGCTAAGAACGTCAAACGAAAAAAATAATCTCACATAAACTTGGGTTTCTTATAAGAACACCTTTTTTAGTTGGTATTTACCGTTCTAACTTAAAAATATGGCAACTAATGACCTATAAAAATAGTTCCACTAAACAGAGATTATAAAGAAGACATGAACTAACTTATATCTTAAGTAATCAACCATTCACACCCAAGTATAGTTTGTGCGTGACGACATGGAGAAACATTGTTACAGATTCAACTGATATTTGATTCCTAAAAGACCCATGCATTAAGGTCATTCGGGAGATTTGGAGTTGATACGCATCCTGGACACAACCTAAATAAAGATCTAAGACGTAGACAGGCGAGCTAAAGTAGTGCGAATAAATACAGAATTACCACTTCTGGGAACCGTCGCGGCTAAAAAACAACTAAATGAGGATTGCATACATCAAAGACATACAACTGAAAAATGGAGACCTGAGCAATTGCATGGACTTACATGGATAACAATATCTAATTTCAAACTTGCTAACATGACAGTAAACATCTTAAGATAGAATGGCATCAAACATGTAACATTTGTTATGGCATGAAAGCACTACCAAAATGCTTCTGACGTAGCTAAAGAAAGATGTCTGTCCTGGTAGTTTATTAGGTTCGCTTAAGGTATCGGTTAGTTAATTAATATTTTTCCAACCCAAATATATATCTTCATACCTAGAATTCCCTTGAACTTTATAAATGAATTATAAAAATGAATATTTTGAGGAGCAATTTGCCTATTCACAACTCATAACATATATGCACCCTAACTCACAACAAAATAACCTAAAAGCTTAAAATTAGATTCAGGTAGCCTAACACAAACATAGAAAAACCATAACCAATTGTAACTAAGACAAAAAAGCAAGCAACAAAGAACAAAACCGTGCGTTTTGCTCTCGGCTTAATCAAGAGATTAATTAGACACGTTGAATGTGAGAGAGTAAACAGGCTATGTACGTGAGACACTCTCAGACGCTAGATGAGGGAGAAAAAGAAGGGTGCACTTTCAGCCGTGATTTGTCTCCAGCACTTTCATGCATTTTAAAACCAATGGGAACCGTTGATCGCAAAAAATAGTTTATTTAGAACCGTCAGATTGGGCAAAAACCATTTGTTTTTGTAATAAGATAGATAAAAAAACATGCATATGATAGTTTTGGGTTTGTTTTAATCAAAGTTTCATAATTCACATGCACATCAACATAGACTTTTCCCTGAAGAGGTATACCGTGCAGCAACCAATTAGCCTAACTAGTAAAAATGGAAACATAATCAAACAATGTGAGTACTTTCTAGATGATTACTGTTGCCGAGCTAACTAGTTGCACCACTCAAACATGTCTAAACCGTAAATGTGACTAATTTGCCATTTTTCAAGACATGCATATATATAATAACGTTCAAACTTGTCAACTAATCACAGTTCCATGGGCATGAAATGCTTACAGTTGATGGTTTTGGGAATCTCTAGAATGTTATTTGAAAGAAAGACATTATCTTAGTCGTATCCTTATCAAGGTGCAGGGGGGCTAAAATAAGGATGATAATGTCATTTGATGTTCGGACACTGACAGATTCGGAAACTACTGGTCTTAAATGTAATAAAGATGACCGACAATGTCACACTACTGTACCGAAAATGCTACTTATCTACCGCATATATACCCCGAAAAAATACCCGCTTATGTGTCGCTTTCCTACTGGTGCCCGCATTCAGTCCCGGGACCCACCGCAGGCCCAACGGGTTCACCACCTCCCGATCAAGGGCTTAGATCTGTGACACATAGGGGTGTAGAGATGCGGGGGATAAATCAAATCCAGACCTAATTAGTACTAGTACCTCCTTTCCGTGAAGCTTCGCTGCTGTACCACCCTGGTCTGGGGATCCAAAATCTAGACCTAATTAGTACTAGTACCTCCTTTCCGTGAATCTTCTGACGAACACTGTTTGATGGACCGGAAACATTAGCTACCACAAAACCAATGCCATGATTGAGAGGGGTTGTGAGTTTAGTCATCACTGATCAAGACCTCCATACATTGCATTTCTCTTAAAATTTCTAGTTTACTTCTTCTACAATATCTTACCCAACTTCGACGACTGTGAAACAGGAATTTATCATGAGCCCTTTCTGTATGTAGATAATAGATTTGGCTATAAATATGTACTGCAACTTCCAAGCAAAACTTCACTCACAAGAAGAAGCAAACCATTTCTTGTGTAATTTGCAGGCGCGGAAGATACTTGTATTAGCATTATCCAAGGCAATAAAATACAGATTGGGCGACCTGAAATATACAAGAGTGCTACTATATATATTGTTCTATCTGTGGAGACAGTGATGCCGAAGAAGAACTGGGGTGGATTAACAAGGACCGGGAGTAACAGAAAGATGGAGATAAGTTGTAGCAGTACTGCCACTGCTAACAAAGGCCATTTTGTTGTGTATACGACAGACCAAAAGCGTTTTGTTGTTCCGTTGCAATATTTAGATAGCCAACCGTTCCAGGAGCTACTTAAAATGGCAGAAGATGAGTTTGGGTTAGCTTGTAATGGACCTCTTAGACTGCTATGTGATGCTCAACATATGGAGTATGTTCTTTCTTTACTAGAGAAATCTACAAGATAGTTTACTCTAAATTAGTTATGGCAAAGACCTCTGTTTACTTTTTTGCTTGATGAAGTATGGTCCATGCTGAGTCCTGACTCCCCATGAATTTCTTTGTAAAAAGTAAAAAAACAACATAACTTTGCTAACTAAACTTTTTTAGTACTGCTTATTTCCATATCAGGCCAATCAATATTTGATGCCTAGCTATTAGTTTGTATTTGAAGTGAAAGTGTAAAACATATATAGTTGTTATGTTTTTTTCTTCTTCGCAAGATACAATGCGTTGGTGTTCTCGCAAATATACTTGGAATTGGAATATGCAGAAACAATTACATAGTGATGTAGAATTTTCAACAAACTATCTGGTCAACTTCATTGATCTAGAAATTCTACGTACAGAAAGGCTGCTACGTGAACAATCACAAATTTTCAAGAAATCCCATCCTTCTTCTATGGTGATGTTGCCAACCCAACTATATATTCTTTGACCATTCACAATTAACGCTTATAGATTCAGTGATTCTCATTACCCTCTTCAAAGTGGGCGACACAGCTCGCACTCTAGGCAAAAAGGGAGTTCTTGGTTCTTTTGTCACTAATAAAGCTCTTCCCATTCTGTATGAAGAGATTTGTAAATTAGGTACTTGCCCATACTTCGCACTCCTTTAAATGCCCCAGTTTACACTTCCATAACAATCTGTAAAAACGTAATCAAAATCCATACTTCATAGGGGGGGATTTTTAACTCGAGAGCAATGGATGAAATTTATTGAGGTAAAGGAGAAATAAGTTCCCTACCAATAACGCCAAGATCATCAGCAATGGCACCGCCAGTACCACCAATTTCTGCTCCACCTTCTCAATTTCATTCACCATCATTGAGTAGATCTCCTTTACTACTCGAGAGCCCAATTCACCAAGCAACATCTTTATCTACTCATACTCCGAATGCTAAAACACCAAATTCTAGACTTTCATTAACACCGCGATTTCTTACACCATTAGGTAGCCCGGTAAGAAAAATCATTAAAATGACCAAGTTAAAAACTCATCATGATGATCCTGATAATTGGCTTCCTTTAACCGAGTCTAGGAACGGTAACGCGTATTATGCTGCTTTTCATACACTTTGTTCTGGTATTGGAATTCAAGCTTTGGTTCTTCCAGTTGCCTTCACCATTCTTGGTTGGTAAGTAATAATGTTTAACTTTTGTGGCTTAAGCTAATTAATCACTCACTAATCCTTGGCTAATTCACACATGCAGGACTTGGGAATCATAAGCTTGACAATCGCATTTTTATGGCAACTTTACACTCTCTGGTTGCTTATTCAGCTTCATAAATCAGTCGACGGAACTCGTTATAGTCGATACTTAGATGAGATCTCTTCACGGCAGCATATGGTACTTACTACAACTAAGAAATATACCCGGTCAAACAAAGTATTCCATTTAGCTGAAACTGCAAACAACTTGATTAATTATTCATTTTGGTTAATGAGATTGATAATTAACAATTAATAATTTTGAATGGTACTTAACTTATTAATATTGTCTATAGGTGGAAGGGAAAGAAAAATTCTAGCCACAGTCCCAATTGTGTACCTATCAGCAGGAACATGTATTGCCTTGATCATCATAGGTGGTTCAACTATGAAGCTAATCTATCAGACACTATGTGCAGGCACATGTAGCAACCCTAAACCATTAACTCCTGCTGAATGGTATTTGGTATTTACTTGCATCGCAGTAGTGTTTTCATATTCGAATTCTATCGCCCACTACGGGAAAAACATTAATCTACAACCCCAAAAATCAATTGTCGTATATGTACGACAACGTTTCTCCATAGGTTGCATAAGGGGGTTGTAGAAAGTCCTCAAATCTATACAACTCTTCAGATAGAGTCGTAAAAATAGTTGTAGTTTAGTTTTGTACAATGCTTTTGTAAGTTGTCAAAGGCTTTCGAAATTTACTCTTAATGCCTAACACAACACTTACCTAGGTTGTAAAAATAACTCCTACACTACACTTGTTAGGATTGTAAAAAACTCGTTGACAACTAGGGTTAGAGTTGTATGTGAATTCTTTGACAACTATGATTAGAGTTGTATTTCATTTGCTTGACAACTTTTGTTTGGGTTGTATGTCACTTGTTTGACAACATTTTATACCAGTTGTGCTTATTTTTTATTTGTGAAAAAAAAATAAAATTGGTCACAGCATTCAAAATATACCGGCATTCATTCAATGTAAAACATCAATGTTACAACATTCAAACAGTTAATTATAGAGAAAACTATAGAAACTAGATTTCTACAAATGATTTAGTTACTTACAAGAAAAACATAGAGAGACAAGAGATTGATATCATAAACTTAACAAACTAAGAATCCTGGACTTCAGCATATGCACTCAAAGACTTGACCATATGCTATGTGTTTTATCTTCAAGCTTTGCTTTTACGCTTTGGGATGCAGCGGGTTTCGACCGCACAAGAGTAAGGTCAAAAGAACTATTGTTGCGCCCTCATGGTCCTTTACCAGCTATACTGCTCAACATTTTAGCTATTTCAGCAACAGCTTCTTAAACTTTTACCAATCAACTCAACCAAAGACAATCAATCCTCTTCTTGACTGAAATCAAACCCTTCAGTCCAGCCAAGTCTTCTATAGCTGCACCTATTGAACCAACAAAGAACACCACCAACTCCATCTAAGCGGCAACAAACACCATCTCAGCCATGTAATCTCCTATAACTTCACTGCAACCAACATGGCACCAGTTCCATATGCAATCTCATCTAACCATAGTGACAGTACCTCTCCATATAACCATTTGCATTTGTCATTTATGCATCTTCCCTGCAACTTGCGCAATAGCAACAGATCTGTTAGAAATGAACACTTCATTACAAATACTGCGAAAGAAAGAGATAAACTGCAATTGGTCTATAAAGATCAAAAAATCAAGTAAAGAGATATTATATACATATATAGAGATATTAGCATCCATAAGATGTTCACATTACAAAATATATAAAAAATAAGTATCCAAACAACTTTCTCAAAAATAAAGCATACCCAACTTCATAACATTAAAACCTCCCCTGAACTGCTCTGCACCCCTTCCTTGATCAAGAAATTAGACCCACCACCATGGCAAGATCACCAGTTCCTTCTCCTAACTGTCTGCATAAAAAATCGATCAAAACCCCATAGACTTTCACTACTTATGTTGTCAAATTCCAATCTAATGCCAATCCAAGCTACTTACAGCACTTGACTCTTGATTTTTCTCCATTCCTACCCATAATCACCATACATACTATCTCTGAAGCTCCATATATCCCTTGTACTCAGCCTTGAAACTCCTAGCTATCCATCAATTAAGATGGTGCAGGCCCTGAACAATTACAATGTAAAGAATGGAGCTGCTTGACCCAATCCCCTATTCATAATCAAACACAATAACAAAAACTTTCAATTCTTGCAAACACTCAAAAATTAAAACAATTCGGACGAGGTGAAATATTAAACAACTTACAATTCACCAATCATAACAGCAAACATGGTAGCAATAGGAAGACCACCATTGGTGTCGTGGTGACGAACTAAAGAACCTCCATACCACAAAAGAAGAGCATAACAACAGAAAACAGTGCAGTAAGTTGCACCCAAACCAATTCCTTTAGCTAATCCAATTATGTAACCAATTTTTTGAGAATTCTTTAGTGCATTGGAATAAGCTTGTAATTCTTTTGATTCACCAACATATAAGAAGTCTGTTCTTATTTGACCCACTGTCTGCAATTCATTCAATTTTGTTGCCACAATCAAATTAAAGAAAAAAACTTCAAAAAATCCAAATTTCAAACTCACAGCAATTGAGACTGCAGTATTGACCTAACCCCAGTTCCGTTATGAGTCCAAAACTCACAGTAAGAACCAGCCATCAAAATCCCTCAACACCCTATTGTTGATGGTGGTTTTTAGACAAGGGGTAAAATCGTAAAACCCCATGACCTAGGGTTACCCGCAACACATTAACTAAGAGCATTTAACTCAGGTGTAAACAATTAATTGGGGTATTTTTTCAAAAATACCGATTAGGGTTTTCAACGCGTAACCCTAATTCCAAAACCAAGCCGCACCTCGCGCACCATGGCAACAATGCCAAACCAAGCCGCATACTGCGCACCATGGCAACAATGCCAAACCAAGCCGCATACTGCGCACCATGGCAGCAATGCCAAACCAAGCCGCATACTGCGCACCGCGGCAACAATGCCAAACCAAGCCGCACCCTGCGCACCATGGCAGCAATGCCAAACCAAGCCGCATACTGCGCACCATGGCAGCAATGCCAAACCAAGCCGCATACTTCGCACCATGGCAGCAATGTCAAACCAAGCCGCATACTGCGCACCATGGAAGCAATGCCAAACCAAGCCCCATACTGCGCACCGCGGCAACAATGCCAAACCAAGCCGCACCCTGCGCACCATGGCAACAATGCCAAATCTCCAAGCCGCTATGCCTTTGGCCCACGCCCAACATAGCGCCCTAGGTTTGCAAGACTTGCAACTAGGTCAACATGGCCGCATGTGCCATTGGCACATGCCAACACGTGTCGCAAGCCATACTTCCAAGCCGCTATGCCTTTGGTCCACGCCCAACATAGCGCCCTAGGTTTGCAAGACTTGCAACTAGGTCAACATGGCCGCACGTGCCATTGGCACATGCCAACACGTGCCGCAAGCCATATTTCTAAGCCGCTATGCCTTTGGTCCACGCCCAACATAGCGCCCTAGGTTTGCAAGACTTGCAACTAGGTCAACATGGCCGCACGTGCCATTGGCACATGCCAACACGTGCGCAAGCCATATTTCTAAGCCGCTATGCCTTTGGCTCACGCCCAACATAGCGCCCTAGGTTTGCAAGACTTGCAACTAGGTCAACATGGCCGCACGTTCCATTGGCACATGCCAACACGTGCCGCAAGCCATATTTCTAAGACGCTATGCCTTTGGCTCACGCCCAACATAGCGCCCTAGGTTTGCAAGACTTGCAACTAGGTCAACATGGCCGCACGTGCCATTGGCACATGCCAACACGTGTCGCAAGCCATACTTCCAAGCCGCTATGCCTTTGGCCCACGCCAAACATAGCGCCCTAGGCTTGCAAGACTTGCAACTAGGTCAACATGGCCGCACGTGCCATTGGCACATGCCAACACGTGCCGCAAGCCATATTTCTAAGCCGCTATGCCTTTGGTCCACGCCCAACATAGCGCCCTAGGTTTGCAAGACTTGCAACTAGGTCAACATGGCCGCACGTGCCATTGGCACATGCCAACACGTGCCGCAAGCCATATTTCTAAGCCGCTATGCCTTTGGCTCACGCCCAACATAGCGCCCTAGGTTTGCAAGACTTGCAACTAGGTCAACATGGCCGCACGTGCCATTGGCACATGCCAACACGTGCCGCAAGCCATATTTCTAAGCCGCTATGCCTTTGGTCCACGCCCAACATAGCGCCCTAGGTTTGCAAGACTTGCAACTAGGTCAACATGGCCGCACGTGACATTGGAACATGCCAACACGTGCCGCAAGCCATATTTCTAAGCCGCTATACCTTTGGCTCACGCCCAACATAGCGCCCTAGGTTTGCAAGGCTTGCAACTAGGTCAACATGGCCGCACGTGCCATTGGCACATGCCAACACGTGCCGCAAGCCACATTTCCAAGCCGCTATGCCTTTGGCCCACGCCAAATATAGCGCCCTAGGCTTGCAAGACTTGCAACTAGGTCAACATGGCCACACGTGCCATTGGCACATGCCAACACGTGTCGCAAGCCATACTTCCAAGCCGCTATGCCTTTGACCCACGCCAAACATAGCGCCCTAGGCTTGCAAGACTTGCAACTAGGTCAACATGGCCGTACGTGCCATTGGCACATGCCAACACGTGTCGCAAGCCATACTTCCAAGCCGCTATGCCTTTGGCCCACGCCAAACATAGCGCCCTAGGCTTGCAAGACTTGCAACTAGGTCTACATGGCCGCACATGCCATTGGCACATGCCAAACACACACGCTGGTAGCCTAACTTGCAAACCGTACAACCTACCAACAAGGCATTCCGCACATGCCATTGGCACATGCCACGCACGCCACTAGCAGCTCTGGCATCGCCACTTACACTCAACGTATAACCTACCACCAAGGCATTCCGCACATGCCACGCACGCCACTAGTCAGCTCGGCATTGCCACTTACGCTCGAGGTACAACCCGCAACAAGGGCATTCCGCACATGCCAATGGCACATGCCACACGCGCCACTAGCAGACCACTTGCACTCAAGGTGCAACCAACACTCGAGATATCAACACAAACCGGGGGATGCTTTCCGGGGTTTTGGTTTGGCGGTCACAAAGATGCGGCGTACACTAAGCTCACATTAAGAAAGCGTGAAAAGGAATAAAGCGGTCAAATAAAAGAGGAAATAATGGTAAAAAACGTTTTCGCCCATTAAACCATACGGTTACCACCTCCTCCCATTATTTCAACCTTTACTCTCTTCCTTCATGAGGCCAGGTACGTTTCAATCTCGACTTGTATAAATAGGTCTTACCTATTTCCACCGGACAACATGTCTCGGTCGGAGAAAAATACCACACTCTCGGAAAAGGAAACTTTGCAAGCTCTCCTAAAAGTTTCCATCTCTTGCAAGCTTCCTAAGCTTTCACTTTCGATACAAGTCGAGATACTACTCTCCCGCACTATTCGCCTCAACACCTTTCTCTCGCTTTCCCTCCCCAAATCAACCCTTCTCCTCCACTTTGTGACCGAAGCAAGTCCCGGAACGGCCATTTCTTGGTTTAGGCCGGACTTGTACATGCAGTTGATCTCTCGAATCTATAAAGTGCTCACGTGCAACACATTTGTTTAGGGTTTGAATTAGTTTCTCACTCACCTACCGCATTTACCGAAATCGCAGAACGATTTTTTCCCATAAACAATTGGCGACCACAAATGGGAGGATTGATCTATCGGCTACAATGTCGACTGTCGATCTCGTTCTTCAACCCGAGATGTCAAGATGGTGGGGAAGGCGACTCAATCCGACGCAACTACCATACAACCCTAAGTTACTAGTTGTAAAACTACACGAGAAAACCAAACTTGCCGAAGATGCTACCGCTCGATCCGACTCAATCGCTAGACGCCCCGGTTACCGGTTGTAAAACTACACCCGAAAACTGGGACTCATTAAAGATGCTACCAAATATCGGGGACTTGCGACTCAGTGCCGACTCAATCGCCGACAACCGGTTATCGATTGTTTAAAACTACACCGAGAAAGATGGTGACTCCTGAATACGCTACCAAAGAATTGGGGACTAATCAAGATGCTACCAAAGAAGGCCGCCTTTACACGGAGAGGGGGCGTGTTCACAAAACCTATGAAGTGAGTAAATCTAGACCGCACAAGATATACGATCTATTTTTAGGTCCTTAGTAAACCGTCATACTACTTTGAATCTTGTGCCTATTGCTAGCACATACTTTCATAAAAGCAATATTCCTTTCCCAAAACATAATCGAGTCATATTATCAAAACCATTCATCCTTAAATAATCCAATACCCTAAAAAGCTACCACTGTCTATCAAAGGTCAAGTTTTGAACCGGACATCTAATATGTCTTTCAAAAAAAAAAAACCTAAATGAAAGTTTAACGGAGAAACGTTCAAGGAAAATCATCCAACAAGTCTGCTCTTTTTGAGAAAGTCAACTTCGCATCTTCAAGAGCCGCTCTCTTCATAGTCAACATCTTGGAAAGCTTTTCGAGTTCCATCTCTGTCGTGCAATCTCCTCGGCGGAAAGGCTTTCGATTGTCGCATCTTTTAACTTTTGGATCTCGGCAAGGCCTTCGACAAACCACGAAGTGTTGAACTCCTTTTCTACGCACACGTCGCGATGGTGCTCCCGATCGGCAATAACGTCTTGAAACGGTGTGACCGGTTACCTCACGCATATCCTCGATGGAAGATAAAGCCTCTTCCACACGCTTAACCAAAGTGCAAATCGACTAGTGACTTTCTTGGTTGTGGCCATATGTCCGTACTTTTCCCAGATTAGTGTACAACGCCTCGTGCTTAGCCCGTGCAAGCCGCTAACCAAAGACATGACCTGGATAAGGAACCAAGTACGGAGGATCAAAAAAGGCGCCGCACTCCGGCCTCACGACTCGCAAAGGGTCTTCTTCCATGTCTACGGCAGCAACCATCAGAGAATCATCCGCCGTTTGAGCCACATCTGTGCCCGGCAATTGGCTAACGCCCATCTTCAAGTCACCAGCGGTGGTCACCAAAGGCAAGTTTTCGTGTGGCTCTACCCACGAATCATCCTCCGAACCGGATTCCTCCTGCGAACTTGAGTTAGACATTTTTCAAAAGAAGAAACAGAAGAAGAAAGAAAAGAAGCGCTTGCCGACGCGCTTACTAGACGTGCTTACCGAGACACGCTTACCGGACGCACATGCCGTGGCACACATGCGCACGCGCATGCTAGCCACGGTACCACACTTTGTGCTAACAATTTGCATCCTTCCAGGCGCTAACATCTTGCGCCCTTCCAAGACCATCCTCTCCCTTCGAAACAACACCATGAACTCAACCCATCTATCAAAAGAACGCAATGGGCTTTGGCACATCCAAAATCAATATTGGAAGAGGAATATACCCCTTTATGAAGACGAACCGTATGGTGTTCTCTCGGGCGAGCCGAACGTGTCTTCTTTTCATCTTCACCACCGGTTAACAAAATTGGCACGAAACCTGGGTGATTCTTCCGAGCGAGGCAAGTTTTTTTTGACGAAGAATTCATCATTCGTGTTTGGTTTGGAACTATGGACATCTTTCGATGAGGCGAAATTCTGTTCGGTAACATCTTACCGGATTTCTTCATAACAACTTAGTAACAAGATATCTGCACACGGAGAAAGACAAAATTATCTCCCTGACACATAACCGCGCCCAACAAAGGAAAACCTGAAATACAAAAAAAAAAAAAGAGAGAAAGGGCGTATTCTTTACTGGCTCAAAACTGCACACGCAATATCATTCTTCGGGTTCAAAATTATATATGGAGCATTTTTCTACGGGTTCAAAAATTGCACGCTTGTGATATTTCTTTTCAGACCGAAAATTCATATATGCGATATTTCCTACGGGTTCGAAGTCATATGAAGCACATATACGAGTATTCTTCTTCGGGATTCATATACGATTTCTCTACGGGTTCAAAAATTGCACGCTTGTGATATTTCTTTCAGACCGAAAATTCATATATGCGATATTTCCTACGGGTTCGAAGTCATATGAAGCACATTTACAGTATTCTTCTTCAGGATTCATATACAGTATTCTCTACGGGTTCGAAACTGCACACGATGTTTGCTTCGAGGTTCGGAATTATACGCGATATTTTATACGGGCTCAAGTGCGTCTCGCAATATCCTTCTTCGGGTTCAAAATTATATATGGAGCACTTTCCTACGGGTTCGAATAATATATGCAATATTTCCCTTGGGCGCATACATACAATATTTTCTACAAGAGACACGCCAAGAAATTATATGCACAATATATAAATGCCCACTCTTAGGGTTTACACCTACATAAAAAGGGAAACAAGAGAAGTCTTGGAAGACATACACGGAAGTCGGTTTTCTTTGTGACTCGCCACTAGTAGGAAAGGATGAAAGGAATAAGGTGCAAGATGAGAGAAAGGGATTTTATATATATGTGGCCGAGAAGATTCTGAAATAGGGAAGGATTTCCCTTTACCAAAAATCGTGCGGGCTCACAAGAACGCCCAATGCCGCCCAAGTCACGCTTGCAAGCACGCACAGCTTCCACACCTTGCGCCGGTCTCACCAGCAAGCACGCACAGCTTCCCCACCTTGCGCCGGTCCCACCAGCTAGCACGCTCAGTTTCCAAACTCGCCCAACTTCCCAATGTCGCCCAAGCTGCATCGGCCCCACCAATTGCACCAACTTCCCAATGTCGCCCAAGCTGCATCGGCCCCACCAATTGCACCAACTTCCCAATGTCACCCAAGCTGCATCGGCCCCACCAATTGCGCCGACTTCCCAATGACCGCCCAAGTCACGCTTGCAAGCACGCACAGCTTCCACACCTTGCGCCGGTCTCACCAGCAAGCACGCACAGCTTCCCCACCTTGCGCCGGTCCCACCCGCCTAGCACGCTCGGTTTCCTAAACTCGCGTCAATTTCCCAACGTCGCCCAAGCTGCACCGGCCCCACCAATTGTGCTAGCCTCCCGATTTGTGCAAAACAACCGAGGCAAAGATTCCAAATCCTATTTATAAAAGGTCGACAAGCCTCCTCAATTCTCTTTACGGTTTCTTTGTTGATAGTTTGTCACCATCTTATGCTTACCTCGCAACAAAGCCCCCTTCCGAGCTAGCGGGGGACTTAATGTTGATGGTGGTTTTTAGACAAGGGTAAAAATCATAAAACCACATGACCTAGTGTTACCCGCAACACATTAACTAAGAGCATTTAACTCGGTGTAAACAATTAATGGGGGTATTTTTCAAAATACCGATTAGGGTTTTCAACGCGAACCCTAATTCCAAAACCAAGCCGCACTGCGCACCATGGCAACAATGCCAAACCAAGCCGCATCTTGCGCACCATGGCAACAATGCCAAACCAAGCCGCATCTCAAGCACCATGGCAAAGAATGCCAAACCAAGCCGCATCTTCAAGCACCGCGGCAACAATGCCAAACCAAGCCGCATCTTCAAGCACCATGGCGAAGAATGCCAAAACCAAGCCGCATATCTGCGCACCATGGCAGCAATGCCAAACCAAGCCGCATCTCGCGCACCATGGCAGCAATGCCAAACCAAGCCGCATCTCACGCACCATGGCAGCAATGCCAAACCAAGCCGCATCTTCTGCATGGCCGCGGCAACAATGCCAAACCAAGCCGCACCTGCGCACCATGGCAACAATGCCAAATCTCCAAGCCGCTATGCCTTTGGCCCACGCCCAACATAGCGCCCTAGGTTTGCAAGACTTGCAACTAGGTCAACATGGCCGCACGTGCCATTGGCACATGCCAACACGTGTCGCAAGCCATACTTCCAAGCCGCTATGCCTTTGGTCAACGCCCAACATAGCGCCCTAGGTTTGCAAGACTTGCAACTAGGTCAACATGGCCGCACGTGCCATTGGCACATGCCAACACGTGCCGCAAGCCATATTTCTAAGCCGCTATGCCTTTGGTCCATGCCCAACATAGCGCCCTAGGTTTGCAAGACTTGCAACTAGGTCAACATGGCCGCACGTGCCGCAAGACATATTTCTAAGCCGTTATGCCTTTGGCTCACGCCCAACATAGCGCCCTAGGTTTGCAAGATTTGCAACTAGGTCAACATGGCCGCACGTGACATTGGGACATGCCAACACGTGCCGCAAGCCATATTTCCAAGCCGCTATGCCTTTGGTCCACGCCCAACATAGCGTCCTAGGTTTGCAAGACTTGCAACTAGGTCAACATGGCCGCACGTGCCATTGGCACATGCCAACACGTACCGTAAGCCATATTTCTAAGCCGCTATGCCTTTGGCTCACGCCCAACATAGCGCCATAGGTTTGCAAGACTTGCAACTAGGTCAACATGGCCGCACGTGCCATTGGCACATGCCAACACGTGTCGCAAGCCATACTTCCAAGCCGCTATGCCTTTGGCCCACGCCAAACATAGCGCCCTAGGCTTACAAGACTTGCAACTAGGTCAACATGGCCGCACGTGCCATTGGCACATGCCAACACGTGCCGCAAGCCATATTTCTAAGCCGCTATGCCTTTGGTCCACGCCCAACATAGCGCCCTAGGTTTGCAAGACTTGCAACTAGGTCAACATGGCCGCACGTGCCATTGGCACATGCCAACACGTGCCGCAAGCCATATTTCTAAGCCGCTATGCCTTTGGCTCACGCCCAACATAGCGCCCTAGGTTTGCAAGACTTGCAACTAGGTCAACATGGCCGCACGTGCCATTGGCACATGCCAACACGTGCCGCAAGCCATATTTCTAAGCCGCTATGCCTTTGGTCCACGCCCAACATAGCGCCCTAGTTTTGCAAGACTTGCAACTAGGTCAACATGGCCGCACGTGCCATTGGCACATGCCAACACGTGCCGCAAGCCATATTTCTAAGCCGCTATGCCTTTGGCTCACGCCCAACATAGCGCCCTAGGTTTGCAAGACTTGCAACTAGGTCAACATGGCCGCACGTGCCATTTGGCACATGCCAACACGTGCCGCAAGCCACATTTCCAAGCCGCTATGCCTTTGGCCCACGCCAAATATAGCGCCCTAGGCTTGCAAGACTTGCAACTAGGTCAACATGGCCGCACGTGCCATTGGCACATGCCAACACGTGTCGCAAGCCATACTTCCAAGCCGCTATGCCTTTGGCCCACGCCAAACATAGCGCCCTAGGCTTGCAAGACTTGCAACTAGGTCAACATGGCCGCACGTGCCATTGGCACATGCCAACACGTGTCGCAAGCCATACTTCCAAGCCGCTATGCCTTTGGCCCACGCCAAACATAGCGCCCTAGGCTTGCAAGACTTGCAACTAGGTCAACATGGCCGCACATGCCATTGGCACATGCCAAACACACACGCTGGTAGCCTAACTTGCAAACCGTATAACCTACCACCAAGGCATTCCGCACATGCCACGCACGCCACTAGCAGCTCTGGCATCGCCACTTACACTCCACGTATAACCTACCACCAAGGCATTCCGCACATGCCACCGGCACATGCCACGCACGCCACTAGCGGCTCTGGCATTGCCACTTACGCTCGAGGTACAACCCGCAACAAGGGCATTCCGCACATGCCACACGCGCCACTAGCAGCACCACTTGCACTCAAGGTGCAACCAACACTCGAGATATCAACACAAACTGGGGGATGCTTTCCAGGGTTTTGGTTTGGCGGTCACAACATGCAGCGTACACTACGCTCACATTAAGAAAGCGTGAAAAGGAATAAAGCGGTCAAATAAAAGAGGAAATAATGGTAAAAACCGTTTTCGCCCATTAAACCATACGGTTACCACCTCCTCCCATTATTTCACCCTTTACTCTCTTCATTCATGAGGCCAGGTTACGTTTCGATCTCGACTTGTATAAATAGGTCTTACCTATTTCCACCAGACAACAAGTCTCGGTCAGGAGAAAAATACCGCACTCTCAGAAAGGCAACTTTGCAAGCTCTCCCAAAAGTTTCCATCTCTTGCAAGCTTCCTAAGCTTTCACTTTCTGATACAAGTCGAGATACTACTCTCCCAGAATTATTCTGGCCTCAACACCTTTCTCTCGCTTCCCTCCCCAAATCAACCCTTCTCCTCCACTTTGTGACCGAAGCAAGTCTGGAACGGCCATTTCTTGGTTTAGGCCAGACTTGTACAGATTGATCTCTCGAATCTATAAAGTGCTCACGTGCAGCACATTTGTTTAGGGTTTGAATTAGTTTCTCACTCACCTACCGCATTTACCGAAATCGGCAGAAACGATTTTTACCCATAAACACATATCTATAGATTTCATTCTTGAACCCAAATATCACTCGAATCCATGGCACGAACACCTTTCCTCTTCACTTACTCAAACCATCAATAAATGTTGATGTAAACATCAACGATTCAACCAATTTCATCTCCTGCTTCAGTTGATCTCGAGCAATTACCCTCTCCATACTTCATATTGAACTAGACCTAATTTTGTTTCACATAAAACCCCCAAATTCATTGTTGTTTCTGTTGTAGAATGATCACCGAAATTCCCTTGAATCTCCATCTTGTTGGAAGCACAGCTTGAAGAAGAATTGAAGTTCAGATTCCTTGTTCATTGATAAGAGCAGCACTTGTTGATGTTGTTGCAGTTAACGCCATCTTCTCCTTGGTTCAGATCTGGAATTGATGAGATCCTACTGTTGACTGTTGCGGATGAGAGAAAGGGGGAGTTAAACATAGAGATTGGGAGAAGATGATGAAGAATAGGGATTAAAGAGAAGTGTTCTTCAGGACTCTGGGAGGAGAGGAAGAGATGAAGAAAGAGAAAAAACAGATTAGGTTCGAGTGGATGAGGGAGGGCTTGGTAGAATGAGTGAGTAAAAAAAATGCTTCAAAAAAAAAAAAAATCTGACGGACCACGTTTCGTTTCATACATTCATACGGATTGAGAAAGATCTAGACGGATGATATTGTATTTGGGATACTCATACGGATTGAGAAACATATGTGTTTCTCTTTGTGCTAATATGAACTCATGTATTCGGTCTAATTATCAACCTTCGACATGAAAAAAAATCCATAAAAAATACTAATAAATTTAGGACATTGTTATTGACATTCTGATAAAAAAAAATCCAAAAAATATATTAGAATGAATCGGGAAAATGAAAAATGAATTCGATAATTAGTGTTTCTTTGTGCTTTCTCTTTGTGCTTTTGTGCTTTCTCTTTGTGTTTCTGGTTTGAATTTAGACTAATTACATAGGTCACGAAGCAATTTTGACTAGTCATACAAGTCATGAATAGGCTCCGGGTTGGTTATGACTTCAAACTTAGCAGGATACATCATCGAAATCGATAAATGTGAAGCTTAGTGTCGATTCGAACTTCAAATCTGGTATAATGGCATACAAACTATGAACCAAGATGCTCCGGGAGGGTTCGGACTGCAAACTTAGCATGATACATTATCGAAATCGATAAATATGAAGCTCAATGTCGATTCGAACTTCAAAAGTGGTATAACGGCATAAAAAAATATGAACCAAGAAGCTCCGGGAGGGTTCAGACTTCAAACTTAGCATGATACATCATCGAAATCTATAAATATGAAGCTCAGTGTCGCTTCGAACTTCAAAAGTGGTATGACGATATCAAAAATATGAACCAAGAAGCTTCGGGAGGGTTCAAACCATATTCTGGCATATTGTATGCATACCCTGGCTTTAAGATCGAAACTTGTCCGGGAGTGGACTACTATAAGTCGGCAACTTGGTAAGAACGATGAATCCATCCATTTACAGGTAAGATTACATTAGAATATTCCCCGAAACCTTAAACAAACCCTATTCTGGCATATTGTATGCAAAACTTGGCTCCGATATTGAAACCTGGCCTTGAGTGGACTGCTATAAGTCAAAAACTTGGTAAGAACGATGCATCCATCCATTTACAGGTAAGATTACTTTAAAATATTCCCCGAAACCTTAAACAAACCCTATTCTGGCATATTGTATGCATAACCTGGCTACGATATTAAAACATGGTCGTGAGTGGACTACTATAAGTCGAAAACTTGGTAAGAACGATGAATCCATCCATTTACAGGTAAGATTGCTTCGAAATATTCCCTGAAACCTTAAACAAACCCTATTAAATATTGTATGCATAATCTTGCTCCGAGATCGAAACACAGTGTCGGTAAGTGGACTACTATAAGTCGAAAACTTGGTAAGAACGATGAATCCATCCATTTACTGAGTAAGATTCCCTTCATAGTATCCAGGAAACCTTAAACAAACCCTATTCTCGCCATAAAGTACGCATACCTTGGGTCCGAGATCGAAACCTGGTAGGAGTAGACTACTTATAGGTCGGAAAACTTGGTAAGAACGATAAATCCATCCATTTACGTGTAAGATTGCTTCAAATATTCCCCGGAACCTTGAACAAACCATATTCTACGGCCTATTGTATGCATACCTTGACTCGAGAGATCGAAACTGGCCGGAGTGGACTACTATAAGCTCGGAAACTTGGTAAGAACGATGAATCCATCCATTTACAGGTAAGATTGCTTCGAAATATTCCCCGAAACCTTAAAAAAAAACCCTATTTTGACATATTGTATGCATAATCTTGCTCCGAGATCGAAACCTGGTCGTGAGTGGACTATTGGTAAGAACGATGGATACATCCATTTACAGGTAAGATTCCTTCATAATATCCCCGAAACCTTAAACAAACCCTATTCTGGCATAAAGTACGCATACCTTGGGTCCGAGATCGAAACACGGCCGGAGTGGACTACTATAAGTTGGAAACTTGGTAAGAACGATGAATCCATCCATTTACAGGTAAGATTCCTTTAGAATATTCCCTGAAACCTTAAACAAACCATATTCGGGGCTATTGTATGCATACCGTGGCTCCGAGATCGAAACCTGGCCGGGAGTGGACTACTATAAGTCTGAAACTTCGCAAAAACGATGAATCCATCCATTTACAGGTAAGATTCCTTTCATAGTATCCCCGAAACCTTAAACAAACCCTATTCTGCCATAAAGTACGCATACCTTGGGTCCGAGATCGAAACCTGGCCGGGAGTAGACTACTATAGGTCGGAAACTTGGTAAGAACGATAAATCCATCCATTTACAGGTAAGATTGCTTCGAAATATTCCCTGGAACCTTGAACAAACCATATTCTGGCCTATTGTATGCATACCTTGGCTCAGAGATCGAAACCTGGCCGGGAGTGGACTACTATAAGTCGGAAACTTGGTAAGAACGATGAATCCATCCATTTACAGGTAAGATTGCTTCGAAATATTCCCTGAAACCTTAAAAAAAAACCCTATTTTGACATATTGTATGCATAATCTTGCTCTGAGATCGAAACCTGGTAGTGAGTGGACTATTGGTAAGAACGATGAATCCATCCATTTACAGGTAAGATTCCTTCATAGTATCCCCGAAACCTTAAACAAACCCTATTCTGGCATAAAGTACGCATACCTTGGGTCCGAGATCGAAACCTGTCCGGGAGTGGACTACTATAAGTCGGAAACTTAGTAAGAACGATGAATCCATCCATTTACAGGTAAAATTACTTCAAAATATTCCCTGAAACCTTAAACAGACCCTATTCTGGCATATTGAATGCATAATCTTGGTCCGAGATCGAAACCTGGTCGTGAGTGGACTACTATAAGTCGGCAACTTGGTAAGAACGATGGATCCATCCATTTACAGGTAAGATTCCTTCATAGTATCCCCGAAACCTTAAACAAACCCTATTCTGGCATAAAGTACGCATACCTTGGGTCCGAGATCGAAACTTGTCCGGGAGTGGACTACTATAAGTCGGCAACTTGGTAAGAATGATGGATCCATCCATTTACAGGTAAGATTCCTTCATAGTATCCCCGAAACCTTAAACAAACCCTATTCTGGCATAAAGTACGCATACCTTGGGTCCGAGATCGAAACACAGGCGGGAGTGGACTACTATAAGTCGGAAACTTGGTAAGAACGATGAATCCATCCATTTACAGGTAAGATTGCTTAGAAATATTCCCCGAAACCTTAAACAAATCCTATTCTGGCATATTGTATGCATACCTTGGGTCCGAGATCGATACCTGGCCGGGAGTGGACTACTATAAGTCTGAAACTTGTCAAAAACGATGAATCCATCCATTTACAGGTAAGATTCCTTCATAAAATCCCCGAAACCTTAAACAAACCCTATTCTGGCATAATGTACGCATACCTTGGGTCCGAGATCGAAACCTGGCCGGGAGTGGAATACTATAAGTCGGAAACTTGGTAAAAACGATGAATCCATCCATTTACAAGTAAGATGCCTTCAGAATATTCCCTGAAACCTTAAACAAACCCTATCCTGGCATATTGTATGCATACAGTGGCTCCAAGATCGAAAACTGGATGGGAGTGGACTACTATAAGTCGGAAACATGGTAAGAACGATGAATCCATCCATTTACAGGTAAGATTGCTTAGAAATATTCCTCGAAACCTTAAACAAACCCTATTCTGGCATATTGTATGCATAATCTTGCTCCGAGATCGAAACATGGTCGTGAGTGGACTACTATAAGTCGGAAACTTGCTTCAACATATTCCCTGAAACCTTAAACAGACCACTATTACGGCATATTGTATGCATAATCTTGCTCCGAGATCGAAACCTGGTCGTGAGTGGACTACTATAAGTCGAAAACTTGGTAAGAACGATGGATCCATCCATTTAAAGGTAACATTCCTTCAAAGTATCCCCGAAACCTTAAACAAACCCTATTCTGGCATAAATTACGCATACCTTGGGTCCGAGATCGAAACTTGTCCGGGAGTGGACTACTATAAGTCGGCAACTTGGTAAGAACGATGGATCCATCCATTTACAGGTAAGATTCCTTCATAGTATCCCCGAAACCTTAAACAAACCCTATAACGCATAAAGTACGCATACCTTGGGTCCGAGATCGAAACCTGGCCGGGAGTGGACTACTATAAGTTGGAAACTTGGTAAGAACGATGAATCCATCCATTTACAGGTAAGATTCCTTTAGAATATTCCCCGAAACCTTAAACAAACCATATTACTCGGGCTATTGTATGCATCACCGTGGCTCAGAGATCGAAACACAGGCCGGGAGTGGACTACTATAAGTCTCGAAACTTGGCAAAAACGATGAATCCATCCATTTACAGTAAGATTCCTTCATAATATCCCCCGAAACCTTAAACAAACCTTATTCTCGGCATAAGTAAAGCATACCTTGGGTCCGAGATCGAAACCTGGTCGTGAGTGGACTACTATAAGTCGGCAACTTGGTAAGAACGATGGATCCATCCATTTACAGGTAAGATTCCTTCATATATCCCCGAAATCTTAAACAAACCCTATTCTGGCATAAATTACGCATACCTTGGATCCGAGATCGAAACCTGTCCGGGAGTGGACTACTATAAGTCGGCAACTTGGTAAGAACGATGAATCCATCCATTTACAGGTAAGATTCCTTCATAATATCCCCGAAACCTTAAACAAACCCTATTCTGGCATAATGTACGCATACCTTGGGTCCGAGATCGAAACCTGGTCGTGAGTGGACTACTATAAGTTGGCAACTTGGTAAGAACGATGGGTCCATCCATTTACAGGTAAGATTCCTTCATAATATCCCCGAAACCTTAAACAAACCCTATTCTGGCATAATGTACGCATACTTTGGGTCCGAGATCGAAACCTGGCCGGGAGTGGACTACTATAAGTCTGAAACTTGGCAAAAACGATGAATCCATCCATTTACAGGTAAGATTTCTTAGAAATATTCCCCGAAACCTTAAACAAACCCTATTCTGGCATATTGTATGCATAATCTTGCTCCGAGATCGAAACATGGTCGTGAGTGGACTACTATAAGTCGGAAACTTGGTAAGAACGATGGATCCATCCATTTACAGGTAAAATTGCTTCAACATATTCCCTGAAACCTTAAACAAACCCTATTCTGGCATATTGTATGCATAATCTTGCTCCGAGATCAAAATCTGGTCGTGAGTGGACTACTATAAGTCGAAAACTTGGTAAGAACGATGGATCCATACATTTACAGGTAAGATTCCTTCATAGTATCCCCGAAACCTTAAACAAACCCTATTCTGGCATAAATTACGCATACCTTGGGTCCGAGATCGAAACTTGTCCGGGAGTGGACTACTATAAGTCGGCAACTTGGTAAGAACGATGGATCCATCCATTTACAGGTAAGATTCCTTCATAGTATCCCCGAAACCTTAAACAAACCCTATTCTGGCATAAAGTACGCATACCTTGGGTCCGAGATCGAAACCTAGCCGGGAGTGGACTACTATAAGTCGGAAACTTGGTAAGAACGATGAATCCATCCATTTACAGGTAAGATTCCTTTAGAATATTCCCTGAAACCTTAAACAAACCATATTCTGGGATATTGTATGCATACCGTGGCTCCGAGATCGAAACCTGGCCGGGAGTGGACTACTATAAGTCTGAAACTTGACAAAAACGATGAATCCATCCATTTACAGGTAAGATTCCTTCATAATATCCCGAAACCATAAACAAACCTTATTCCCGGCATAAGTACGCATACCTTGGGTCCGAGATCGAAACCTGGTCGTGAGTGGACTACTATAAGTCGACAACTTGGTAAGAACGATGGATCCATCCATTTACAGGTAAGATTCCTTCATATATCCCCGAAATCTTAAACAAACCCTATTCTGGCATAAAGTACGCATACCTTGGATCCGAGATTGAAACATCAGGGAGTGGACTACTATAAGTCGGCAACTTGGTAAGAACGATGGGTCCATCCATTTACAGGTAAGATTCCTTCATAGAGCCTGGCATAATGTACGCATACCTTGGGTCCGAGATCGAAACCTGGTCGTGAGTGGACTACTATAAGTCGGCAACTTGGTAAGAACGATGGGTCCATCCATTTGCAGGTAAGATTCCTTCATAATATCCCCGAAACCTTAAACAAACCCTATTCGGCATAATGTACGCATACCTTGGGTCCGAGATCGAAACACAGCACGGAGTGGACTACTATAAGTCCGAAACTTGGCAAAAACGATGAATCCATCCATTTACAGGTAAGATTGCTTAGAAATATTCCCCGAAACCTTAAACAAACCCTATTCTGGCATATTGTATGCATAATCTTGCTCCGAGATCGAAACATGGTCGTGAGTGGACTACTATAAGTCGGAAACTTGATAAGAACGATGGATCCATCCATTTACAGGTAAAATTGCTTCAACATATTCCCTGAAACCTTAAACAGACCCTATTCTGGCCTATTGTATGCATAATCTTGCTCCGAGATCGAAACCTGGTCGTGAGTGGACTACTATAAGTCGAAAACTTGGTAAGAACGATGGATCCATCCATTTACAGGTAAGATTCCTTCATAGTATCCCCGAAACCTTAAACAAACCCTATTCTGGCATAAAGTACGCATACCTTGGGTCCGAGATCGAAACTTGTCCGGGAGTGGACTACTATAAGTCGGCAACTTGGCAAGAACGATGGATCCATCCATTTACAGGTAAGATTCCTTCATAGTATCCCAAAACCTTAAACAAACCCTATTCTGGCATAAAGTACGCATACCTTGGGTCCGAGATCGAAACCCAGTAGGGAGTGGACTACTATAAGTCGGAAACTTGGTAAGAACGATGAATCCATCCATTTACAAGGTAAGATTCCTTTAGAATATTCCCGAAACCTTAAACAAACCATATTCTGGGCTATTGTATGCATACCGTGGCTCCGAGATCGAAACTTTTAGGGAGTGGACTACTATAAGTCTGAAACTTGGCAAAAACGATGAATCCATCCATTTACAGGTAAGATTCCTTCATAATATCCCCGAAACCTTAAACAAACCTTATTCTGGCATAAGTACGCATACCTTGGGTCCGAGATCGAAACCTGGTCGTGAGTGGACTACTATAAGTCGGCAACTTGGTAAGAACGATGGATCCATCCATTTACAGGTAAGATTCTTCATATATCCCCGAAATCTTAAACAAACCCTATTCTGGCATAAAGTACGCATACCTTGGATCCGAGATCGAAACCTGTCCGGGAGTGGACTACTATAAGTCGTCAACTTGGTAAGAACGATGAATCCATCCATTTACAGGTAAGATTCCTTCATAATATCCCCGAAACCTTAAACAAACCCTATTCTGGCATAATGTACGCATACCTTGGGTCCGAGATCGAAACCTGGTCGTGAGTGGACTACTATAAGTCGGCAACTTGGTAAGAACGATGGGTCCATCCATTTACAGGTAAGATTCCTTCATAATATCCCCGAAACCTTAAACAAACCCTATTCTGGCATAATGTACGCATACCTTGGGTCCAAGATCGAAACCTGGCCGGGAGTGGACTATTATAAGTCTGAAACTTGGCAAAAACGATGAATCCATCCATTTACAGGTAAGATTGCTTAGAAATATTCCCCGAAACCTTAAACAAACCCTATTCTGGCATATTGTATGCATAATCTTGCTCCGAGATCGAAACATGGTCGTGAGTGGACTACTATAAGTCGGAAACTTGGTAAGAACGATGGATCCATCCATTTACAGGTAAAATTGCTTCAACATATTCCCCGAAACCTTAAATGACCCTATTCTGGCATATTGTATGCATAATCTTGCTCCGAGATCGAAACCTGGTCGTGAGTGGACTACTATAAGAACGATGGATCCATACATTTACAGGTAAGATTCCTTCATAGTATCCCAAAACCTTAAACAAACCCTATTCTCGGCATAAATAACGCATACCTTGGGTCCGAGATCGAAACTTTTCCTAGAGTGGACTACTATAAGCTCAAGAACTTGGTAAGAACGATGGATCCATCCATTTACAGTAAGATTCCTTCATAGTATCCCCCGAAACCTTAAACAAACCCTATTCTCGGCATAAAGTACGCATACCTTGGGTCCGAGCTCGAAACCCGGTAGGGAGTGGACTACTATAAGTCGGAAACTTGGTAAGAACGATGAATCCATCCATTTACGGTAAGATTCCTTTAGAATATTCATCAAACCTTAAACAAACCATATTCTCGGGATATTGTATGCATACCGTGGCTCCGAGATCGAAACACGGCCGGAGTGGACTACTATAAGTCCGAAACTTGGCAAAAACGATGAATCCATCCATTTACGGTAAGATTCCTTCATAATATCCCCAAACCTTAAACAAACCTTATTCTCGCATAAGTACGCATACCTTGGGTCCGAGATCGAAACACAGGTCGTGAGTGGACTACTATAAGCTCAAGAACTTGGTAAGAACGATGGATCCATCCATTTACGGAGTAAGATTCTTCATATATCCCGAAATCTTAAACAAACCCTATTCTGGCATAATGTACGCATACCTTGGATCCGAGATCGAAACCTGGTCGTGAGTGGACTACTATAAGTCAGCAACTTGGTAAGAACGATGAATCCATCCATTTACAGGTAAGATTCCTTCATAATATCCCCGGAACCTTAAACAAACCCTATTCTCGGCATAATGTACGCATACCTTGGGTCCGAGATCGAAACACGGTCGTGAGTGGACTACTATAAGCTCAAGAACTTGGTAAGAACGATGGGTCCATCCATTTACTGAGTAAGATTCCTTCATAATATCCCCGAAACCTTAAACAAACCCTATTCGGCATAATGTACGCATACCTTGGGTCCAAGATCGAAACTCCGGCCGGAGTGGACTATTATAAGTCCGAAACTTGGCAAAACGATGAATCCATCCATTTACAGGTAAGATTTCTTAGAAATATTCCCCGAAACCTTAAACAAACCCTATTCTGGCATATTGTATGCATAATCTTGCTCCGAGATCGAAACATGGTCGTGAGTGGACTACTATAAGTCGGAAACTTGGTAAGAACGATGGATCCATCCATTTACAGGTAAAATTGCTTCAACATATTCCCTGAAACCTTAAACAGACCCTATTCTGGCATATTGTATGCATAATCTTGCTCCGAGATCGAAACCTGGTCGTGAGTGGACTACTATAAGAACGATGGATCCATACATTTACAGGTAAGATTCCTTCATAGTATCCCCGAAACCTTAAACAAACCCTATTCTGGCATAAATAACGCATACCTTGGGTCCGAGATCGAAACTTTTCCGGGAGTGGACTACTATAAGTCGGCAACTTGGTAAGAACGATGGATCCATCCATTTACAGGTAAGATTCCTTCATAGTATCCCCGAAACCTTAAACAAACCCTATTCTGGCATAAAGTACGCATACCTTGGGTCCGAGATCGAAACCTGGCCGGGAGTGGACTACTATAAGTCGGAAACTTGGTAAGAACGATGAATCCATCCATTTACAGGTAAGATTCCTTTAGAATATTCACTGAAACCTTAAACAAACCATATTCGGGATATTGTATGCATCACCGTGCTCCGAGATCGAAACCTGGCCGGGAGTGGACTACTATAAGTCTGAAACTTGGCAAAAACGATGAATCCATCCATTTACAGGTAAGATTCCTTCATAATATCCCCGAAACCTTAAACAAACCTTATTCTGGCATAAGTACGCATACCTTGGGTCCGAGATCGAAACCAGTGTCGTGAGTGGACTACTATAAGTCGGCAACTTGGTAAGAACGATGGATCCATCCATTTACTGTAAGATTCCTTCATATATCCCCGAAATCTTAAACAAACCCTATTGCGGCATAAAGGACGCATACCTTGGATCCGAGATCGAAACACCGTCCTGGAGTGGACTACTATAAGCTCAAGAACTTGGTAAGAACGATGAATCCATCCATTTACATGTAAGATTCCTTCATAATATCCCGAAACCTTAAACAAACCCTATTCTCGGCATAATGTACGCATACCTTGGGTCCGAGATCGAAACACAGTCGTGAGTGGACTACTATAAGTCGGCAACTTGGTAAGAACGATGGGTCCATCCATTTGCAGTAAGATTCCTTCATAATATCCCCCGAAACCTTAAACAAACCCTATTCTCGGCATAATGTACGCATACCTTGGGTCCGAGATCGAAACACGCCTGGGAGTGGACTACTATAAGTCCGAAACTTGGCAAAACGATAAATCCATCCTTTTACGGGTAAGATTGCTTAGAAATATTCCCCTCAAACCTTAAACAAACCCTATTCCGGCATATTGTATGCATAATCTTGCTCCGAGATCGAAACATGGTCGTGAGTGGACTACTATAAGTCGGAAACTTGATAAGAACGATGGATCCATCCATTTACAGGTAAAATTGCTTCAACATATTCCCCAAACCTTAAATGACCCTATTCGGCATATTGTATGCGTACTCTGGCTCCGAGATCGAAACCTGGTCGTGAGTGGACTACTATAAGTCGAAAACTTGGTAAGAACGATGGATCCATCCATTTACAGGTAAGATTCCTTCATATATCACCGAAACCTTAAACAAACCCTATTCTGGCATAAAGTACGCATACCTTGGGTCCGAGATCGAAACTTTTCCGGGAGTGGACTACTATAAGTCGGAACTTGGTAAGAACGATGGATCCATCCATTTACAGGTAAGATTCCTTCATAGTATCCCTGAAACCTTAAACAAACCCTATTCTGGCATAAAGTACGCATACCTTGGGTCCGAGATCGAAACCTGGCCGGGAGTGGACTACTATAAGTCGGAAACTTGGTAAGAACGATGAATCCATCCATTTACATGTAAGATTCCTTTAGAATATTCCCTGAAACCTTAAACAAACCATATTCTGGGCTATTGTATGCATACCGTGGCTCCGAGATCGAAACCTGGCCGGGAGTGGACTACTATAAGTCTGAAACTTGGCAAAAACGATGAATCCATCCATTTACAGGTAAGATTCCTTCATAATATCCCCGAAACCTTAAACAAACCTTATTCTGGCATAAGTACGCATACCTTGGGTCCGAGATCGAAACCTGGTCGTGAGTGGACTACTATAAGTCGGCAACTTGGTAAGAACGATGGATCCATCCATTTACAGGTAAGATTCCTTCATATATCCCCGAAATCTTAAACAAACCCTATTCTGGCATAAAGGACGCATACCTTGGATCCGAGATCGAAACTTTGTCAGGGAGTGGACTACTATAAGTCGGCAACTTGGTAAGAACGATGAATCCATCCATTTACGAGTAAGATTCCTTCATAATATCCCCGAAACCTTAAACAAACCCTATTCTCGGCATAATGTACGCATACCTTGGGTCCGAGATCGAAACACGGTCGTGAGTGGACTACTATAAGCTCGGCAACTTGGTAAGAACGATGGGTCCATCCATTTGCAGGTAAGATTCCTTCATAATATCTCCGAAACCTTAAACAAACCCTATTCGGCATAATGTACGCATACCTTGGGTCCGAGATCGAAACCTGGTAGGGAGTGGACTACTATAAGTCTCGAAACTTGGCAAAAACGATGAATCCATCCATTTACGAGTAAGATTGCTTAGAAATATTCCCCCGAAACCTTAAACAAACCCTATTCTGGCATATTGTATGCATAATCTTGCTCCGAGATCGAAACATGGTCGTGAGTGGACTACTATAAGTCGGAAACTTGATAAGAACGATGGATCCATCCATTTACAGGTAAAATTGCTTCAACATATTCCCTGAAACCTTAAACAGACCCTATTCTGGCATATTGTATGCATAATCTTGCTCCGAGATCGAAACACAGTCGTGAGTGGACTACTATAAGTCGAAAACTTGGTAAGAACGATGGATCCATCCATTTACGGAGTAAGATTCCTTCATAGTATCCCCAAACCTTAAACAAACCCTATTACGGCATAAAGTACGCATACCTTGGGTCCGAGATCGAAACTTGTCCGGGAGTGGACTACTATAAGTCGGCAACTTGGAAAGAACGATGGATCCATCCATTTACAGGTAAGATTCCTTCATAATATCCCCGAAACCTTAAACAAACCCTATTCTGGCATAATGTACGCATACCTTGGGTCCGAGATCGAAACCGGCCGGGGAGTGGACTACTATAAGTCCGAAACTTGGCAAAAACGATGAATCCATCCATTTACGGTGTAAGATTCCTTCATAATATCTCCCGAAACCTTAAACAAACCTTATTCTGGCATAAGTACGCATACCTTGGGTCCGAGATCGAAACATGGTCGTGAGTGGACTACTATAAGTCGGAAACTTGGTAAGAACGATGGATCCATCCATTTACAGGTAAAATTGCTTCAACATATTCCCTGAAACCTTAAACAGACCCTATTCTGGCATATTGTATGCATAATCTTGCTTCGAGATCGAAACCTGGTCGTGAGTGGACTACTATAAGTCGAAAACTTGGTAAGAACGATGGATCCATCCATTTACAGGTAAGATTCCTTCATAGTATCCCCGAAACCTTAAACAAACCCTATTCTGGCATAAAGTACGCATACCTTGGGTCCGAGATCGATACCTGGCCGGGAGTGGACTACTATAAGCTCGGCAACTTGGTAAGAACGATGGATCCATCCATTTACTGAGTAAGATTCCTTCATAGTATCCCTGAAACCTTAAACAAACCCTATTCTGGCATAATGTACGCATACCTTGGGTCCGAGATCGAAACCTGGCTAGGAGTGGACTACTATAAGTCGGAAACTTGGTAAGAACGATGAATCCATCCATTTACAGGTAAGATTCCTTTAGAATATTCCACAAAACCTTAAACAAACCATATTCTCGGGCTGTTGTATGCATACCGTGGCTCCGAGATCGAAACCCGCCTGGGAGTGGACTACTATAAGTCTGAAACTTGGCAAAACGATGAATCCATCCATTTACAGGTAAGATTCCTTCATAATATCTCCGAAACCTTAAACAAACCTTATTCTGGCATAAGTACGCATACCTTGGGTCCGAGATCGAAACCTGGTCGTGAGTGGACTACTATAAGTCGGCAACTTGGTAAGAACGATGGATCCATCCATTTACAGGTAAGATTCCTTCATATATCCCCGAAATCTTAAACAAACCCTATTCTGGCATAAAGTACGCATACCTTGGGTCCGAGATCGAAACACAGTAGGGAGTGGGCTACTATAAGTCGGAAACTTGGTAAGAACGATGAATCCATCCATTTACAGTAAGATTCCTTTAGAATATTCCCCTAAACCTTAAACAAACCATATTACGGGCTATTGTATGCATACCGTGGCTCCGAGATCGAAACACAGGCCGGGAGTGGACTACTATAAGTCCGAAACTTGGCAAAAACGATGAATCCATCCATTTACGGGTAAGATTCCTTCATAATGTCTCAAAACCTTAAACAAACCTTATTCGGCATAAGTACGCATACCTTGGGTCCGAGATCGAAACTCAGTCGTGAGTGGACTACTATAAGTCGGCAACTTGGTAAGAACGATGGATCCATCCATTTACAGTAAGATTCCTTCATATATCCCCCGAAATCTTAAACAAACCCTATTCTCGGCATAAAGTACGCATACCTTGGATCCGAGATCGAAACACCGTCCCAGGGAGTGGACTACTATAAGTCGGCAACTTGGTAAGAACGATGAATCCATCCATTTACTGGTAAGATTCCTTCATAATATCCCCAAAACCTTAAACAAACCCTATTCGGGGCATAATGTACGCATACCTTGGGTCCGAGATCGAAACACAGTCGTGAGTGGACTACTATAAGTCGGCAACTTGGTAAGAACGATGGGTCCATCCATTTACAGTAAGATTCCTTCATAATATCCCCCAAACCTTAAACAAACCCTATTCTCGCATAATGTCGCATACCTTGGGTCCGAGATCGAAACACGGCGTAGGAGTGGACTACTATAAGTCCGAAACTTGGAAAAACGATGAATCCATCCATTTACGGAGTAAGATTCCTTCATAAAATCCCAAAACCTTAAACAAACCCTATTCTGGCATAATGTACGCATACCTTGGGTCCGAGATCGAAACCTGGCCGGGAGTGGAATACTATAAGTCGGAAACTTGGTAAAAACGATGAATCCATCCATTTACAAGTAAGATGCCTTCAGAATATTCCCTGAAACCTTAAACAAACCCTATCCTGGCATATTGTATGCATACAGTGGCTCCAAGATCGAAACCTGGATGGGAGTGGACTACTATAAGTCGGAAACTTGGTAAGAACGATGAATCCATCCATTTACATGTAAGATTCTTTTGGAATATTCCCCTAAACCTTAAACTTGGTAAGAATGATTTCCATTTACTTTAAATAAATAAATTAATTCTTACAGACTGTGAAAATGACTATATTACCCTTATTGGAAAAAAGTGCAATAAATATTATGGAAATTGTGAAAATGACCAAACTACCCTTATCTAAATAAGTAAAGTAATTCTTACAGACCGTGAAAATGACCATATTACCCTTATTGGAAAAAAGTGAAATAAATATTATGGAGACAATGAAAATGACCATACTACCCTTATCGGAAATAAGTAAAGTAAATGTTACCGATTGTGAAATTGACCATATTATCCTTATTGGAAAAAAGTGCAATAAATATTATGGAGACAATGAAAATGACCATACTACCCTTATCGGAAATAAGTAAAGTAAATGTTACCGATTGTGAAAATGACCATATTACCCTTATTGGAAAAGGTGCAATAAATATTATGGAGACTGTGAAAGTGACCATACTACCCTTATTAGAAATAAGTAAAGTAATTCTTACAGATTGTGAAAATGACCATATTACCCTTTTTTTTGGAAAAAAGTGCAATAAATATTATGGAGACTGTGAAAATGACCATACTACCCTTATCGGAAATAAGTAAAGTAATTCTTACAGACTGTGAAATTGACCATATTATCCTTATTGGAAAAAAGTGCAATTAATATTATGGAGACTGTGAAAATGACCATACTACCCTTATCGGAAATAAGTAAAGTAATTCTTACAGACTGTGAAATTGGCCATATTACCCTTATTGTAAAAAAGTGCAATAAATATTATGGAGACTGTGAAAATGACCATACTACCCTTATCAGAAATAAGTAAAGTAATTCTTACAGATTGTGAAAATGACCATATTACCCTTTTTTTTGGAAAAAGTGCAATAAATATTATGGAGGCCGTGAAAAATGACCGGACTACCCTTATCGAAAATCGATAAATTAAATATTACAATTGTGAAAAATGACCATATTACGCTTATTGGAAATAAGTGCAATAAATATTATGGAGAATGTGAAAATGACCAAACTATCCTTATTGAAATAAATAAAGTAAAGGTTAATATTTTTCTAAGTTTGGTTTGTTTTGTTATATTGTCACTCTAGAATGTAGATTTAAATCACTCTATATATTACATTCTATACTTTGGTTTGCTATGCTATGTTGTTTAACCGTGTCTATATTGAACAATGCCTTGTATGTTTCAGGCAAAGTGGCGCATTTGTTGGTCTTTTTTTAAGGCTCGGTTTGAAATTTTCTTATATATAAAAGTAGATGTAAAATATAATCATATATTTAAATGTGAAAGGATGGTTGAATACCTCACTCCTCTTTTTTTTTTCAAGTTTTTTTTTTTTACAACTCTTATAAGGGTTGTGATAGTAATAATAAAAAAATAGGACAAAACTACCAATATTGAGAGGAAGGAAGGATGGTTCAAGGCTTGTGCTAACACCTAGTTGGCTTGTGTTCGAATCTCTCAAACACCATTATTCCAAATGATATTTTTTTTTATCTTCAACAACCCTTATAAGTGTTGTCGTATAGTTATTCACTACCTTAACGAGATGAGTTGTTAAAGTGTAAAGGTGGTCACTACTCTTTTCACAAAAAACGTTGTGATTTTGATTCTCGTCACGACTCTTTGTTCCTCTTTGGTCCTAAGAGTTGGACGTTTTATACATTGACAACTTTTGTTTGACAAAAGTTGTCAAACATACCACTTTTCACAACCTTAAATATACGAGTTGTGAAGTTACAGTTGTAGATTACTGTTTTTCCCGTAGTGGCCGGTGTTTCGTTAATTGGCGCTGTTACAGCCGTTGGGTACTGTACGATTATGGTTGTCGTTTCTATAATCAAAGGCAGGATTCCTGGTGCTACTTACTATCCCGTCGATGAAAGTTCAGATTTTTAAAGATTTTCAGTCAGCTCAATGCCCTTGGTATTATCGCATTTGCTTTCAGAGGACATAATCTTGTTCTTGAGATTCAGGTACGCATTTTTTCTTCCTTAACAACATATATATGTTTGTTCAATAGAGAAAAAAAAACTGTTACTATAAATGGAAATTAACTGATAAAATTTTGAATAAAGAAAAAACAAAAAAAAAACTTTGAATTACAGATATCATCAGAAAAATACTACCGACTACTTTGTTATAATATTCATTGAGAAAGAAAAGAGTTGTTTGATGTATCATTATCAATTAGTTAATCGTGTTTAGTTCATGAATTAAATAACGTTGACCCTTTGACTATTTGACCATTTTGGCGAAAGAAAGACGAAGTTAAACATGAGCGCATGAGTTTGGAACTTTCAACTTTGTTGAAAAATCCAAGCTACAAAATTATGATTCTACCTATTTGCCACCCATATTTTTCCTATTTTCCACCCTCATTAATTGCTACCCCTTTTCCTATTTGCCACTCATATATTTCTTCATATATCCTAAATACTACCTTTTGACCTTTTGTTTACGCCCAATAATAAAACAACCCCAATCACTAAATTTTCAATAAATCAATCCTAAGTTGCTATTTAATTTTTCACTGTCATGTTCTTGCTCCATCTCCTCCATAGATACCCCATCTTCACTCATATTTTGTTTATGTTTTTCTTCTATTTTTGGTTTTATATCAAAATGATACATCCAAAAAGTACGGAATGTTCAAACAAATCAAAAATCCAAAATGAGGTGAAGCTAAACCTGAATATGCGATTGCATAATAAAAACAATGTTAAAATTGATTTTATTTGTTCTTGGAGAAAGAACTAGTCGTCGAGTATATGTCGATCGACTTGTTTTAGAATGATTCATACGGCTGCATATTGGCGCTTTGGAAACTAGCTTTGAACAGTTCGGTGTTAACGACATTAGGTTGTTGCTTTGATAAATTATATACAGTCCAAACATGATTTCTACAAGCAATCTCTACGTCCCTTAATTATATATTTATATCCGCAAGAGCAAGACATGAAGCCTCTCGTGCATTAATTACATCAACAAATCATCAAAAAAAGGTCAAAATGTTCATCAACAGTTTTCTTTGGATCTGCGACAAGAGACTTCATATGTGCTCCCATTCCATCCTATAAATACTAGATATATCATCCATGAATAAACTGCACTATTTTTTTTATTTATTTGTATTACTTTCAGATTTTTTCTTTAATGGATTAATGTACGAATCATTTGTGATTCAACGATAATGGTGTACTAATTAATCTAGGGTTAATATCTTCTTTTTAGTGGGTTTATAAGGAAAACAGAAATTAACGGAGAAGATGAAAAATTAGTTATAGTCAAATTCAATTTGACTTGTATAGGTGGTAAATAGGAAAAAAATGAAATTAAAAACAAAAGTACTTTGGACTAAGGCTGCACACTGTGCGGTTCATAAAATTAATCAAAAAAAAAAAAACTTACCATTAAATAGGATATAATGAATCAACAATACAATTCAATTCAATAATTATAGTCATCAGTTGAATCAAGATTATAATGAATAATAAACAACAACAATTTTGAAGAAATGATCTTTCAGGCGTTTTCTCAAACAGCTTTTCTGCACAACTTGGTGGTATCATTCGGCGTCAATGAATCATCTTGTGAAATTCCCCAATTTCCGCAGATTCAATTCTAACACAAACCCATAACTCAAAACCACTTTCCCATGTTCTTTATTGGTACTAACCCACACCATCCATGATTTATATAAATTAAAACAGAACATCAATTTTAAACAAAGAGACATGATTTACATGAAAATCCATGATTATTTGTTGTATCATATGAAAACACTAATAAAAATAAAAAGATTTCAAAATGAGAAGAAGAAGAAGAATATGATTCATCTGTTATTAACTAAAAATCAAATTCGTATGGTTTCCCATATGATAGCTATGATTGATATATCATAACGAGAAGAAGAAGATGATTAAATTCATATACAAAGCTAGGGTTTCATCATATTCCATAACTGATTTGAATTGAAGTTGAAGATTTGTTTGTTGAAGATGATTATCGAATCACTGATGGAGAAAAGAAATTGTGATGGGAAAGGTGGTGATTGTTGTGATCGTGATGTAGGTGATGGTGGTGGAAAGGGAAGAGCTGTTGCTGCTGGAAAGAAAGATGAAGAAGAAAACGAAGTGGTGATTAGGGTTTGTGTAATATATATTGAGATGGATGGCCAGGATGTATTTAGATGAGTGGTTATAGATGATCGGTTTTTCGGTTCGGTTAGGTTGCAGTTATTGGTGGAACCGTTGGTCGAACCGAAGATCTAACGGTTATTAAAATTAAAACCGTGACCGACCATTGGATTATCGGTTCGGTGCGGTTACGGTTCGGTTTATGCGGTTATCGGTTCGGTTTATGCGGTTACGGTTCGGTTCTGTGCAGCCCTACTTTGGACATTTTAATGAAGGTGGAAAATAGGAAAAGCGTGGGTGGCAAATAGGTAGAACCAAAATTATCCTTATTAAATACCGAAAAAGAAAAAAAAAATTCCATGTCATCTTAGTAGGGGTGACGACAGCATTAGTGTGGCACCGTGGTACATTCCATTGATTAAATTATTAGTAGTGGGATTAGATTATCAGATAATTAATTAACTATTCTCGATGGACATAATTTTGTAGGCCATCAAGTGAAAAATACCCATCCAAAGTGCCTATGTGGAGAGGTGTAAAGCTTGCGTATGCAATAATCGCTATGTGCCTATTTCCTCTGGCAATAGGTGGTTATTGGGCTTACGGTCATATGGTAAGCAAGCATCAAATGTAAACAATAACAAATGCGTAATTCTGCGAATTAGTTAACTCAAACTATATCATTATGCAGATACCAGAAAACGGCGGTATGTTGTCAGCGTTATTCGCATTTCACAGCCGGGATACATCCAAGACAGTTCTTGTTTTTTTACAGGTTCATCAATAGTGATAAATGCAGTATGCTCGTTCCAAATCTATGGAATGCCATCTTTTGATGATATGGAACAGAGATACCCCAACAGGTTTCACAAGGCATGTCCATGGTGGGTTCGAGTATTGACTCGTCTGTTTTTCGGATTTATAAATTTCTTCGTGGCGGTTGCAATACCATTCTTGGGTAGTCTTGCTGGTTTAATCGGAGGGTTAGCATTACCAATCACTTTAGTTTATCCATGTCAAAAAACCAAAACCATGTAGTGCAATGTGGTACGTTAACTGGGGACTTGGAATTCTTGGTATAGCATTGACATGCGTATTGGTTGCAGCTGGTATTTTTACTGTGATACACACTGGTGTCAAGGTCAGCTTCTTCAAACCCAAGTAAGTCGGATAGAATATGAAAAGAAACCTTGGGGTTGTGGAAATTTGTTGAGAGCTCAAGATATTATATTGTTCCTTCGGGGATTTCCAATTAGAACATTTTATATTCTTAGTGCCTGATTCTTTCTTTGTGTTCTTACTTTTTGTTGTTAATTGTTAGTCCATTTGCATCAAGCTGATGCAATATGAATAAGGTTGAAATATTCAATCATTCTAATGCGTGCTAATGGAAATGCTCAATTGACTCTTTTTAGTTTTCTCTTTTCCTTTTTTTTTTCCAAAGAGATACAGTAATTGGTATCAAAGTTCAGTTAAATAAATAGTAACGGATCTAATGGTCGTATCTAGTAAACACAAGCTACAATTTTTCTGTTTTAGTACATGTAACCACATAACACAATGACGTATAAGTATTGGTTAACCCATTTGAATCTATGTAGGAATATAAGAGTGATACAAAGTTTAACCAAAGAGGAGTACAAATTGCTTAAGACGGGACACGTAAAAGAAAATTCTCAAACCTGCCAAATGCTAATAGGTTCTAAAACTTGAACAGGACACAGGAAAAGTAAAGCATGAATAATGTTATAGTGTAAGAACTAACCACTAAGCATGCACTGTCTTGTTTTTCTTCTTAGGCCTTTTCTGCTTCAACTGATCCTCTATTGGTTCTTTCCTCGCGTAAGTACCAGACTTGACTGAAACTTGATGGAGAAAATGAGTTTTAATTAAAATGTTTTATGGTCTTGGTGTGGTTTGATCTAATGACCTAAGGGTCTAAGGATACTCACTCATTTTTGGGTGAATAAAGTGGAACCTTTAGTCCCACATTGTGGAAAACTAAAGAGGAGCTCCACTATATAATCATACTCTTATGTATGAATTGTAAAATGTGGGTGGAGCGGCTGGGCAAAAATACATATTTTTACCCATGCGATATGCGCATGAATCACGCACCAAGCCTTATGTCTACACAAATTTGTTTTTTGCAAGTTTTTATTTAAGAGTTTTATTTATGGGAGGATTCCTTTTACGCGTTTAATTGTTTTACAAGAAACAAAAAACTTGGTTTACAAGAAATCCGAAACCCTAGATGTTAATTTTCTCATATAAATACTAAAGGTTTTCATAGTTGAAAAATATACGAAGAGCATCCTATTTTTCCAGTCTTCTTTTCTTCATCTTCTTTATTTTGCGCGACGTAGTTTTTTCTTCCATCCTTGTTGCTGAGTTCGAAGAGAGGGTAACTTGCGTTGTGCTAACTCAAGTTATATCGGGCAGTCTTATCCTGGACACATCTTCATTGTGAGGGTTTAGCATTACTCAACTCGAGTATACCCGCGAACTAATGTGTTAAGGACAACTTGTTGAACCTGTGATTCTGCCCTCGTCAAGTTATTTTGGTAGAGTTGTTTCGCATTAGTTCTTTACATATTATTTTTGATATATCTAACGTGATGTTCATTGTTGCAAGATCCCAACAATCTTAACACATTAGTATTCCTTGTAACAATGGGAAACAACGATGTAGAAAGACCACAAAAGTTTAACGGAAAGGATTTCAAGAGATGGCAATCCAAGATCTTTGTTTTATCCGAGCCATCATGAGCCGGACTATGTATCTGGTTCCAGATGACTTGTACAATCTTTGAAAATTTGACCTCAGGAGGAGGTCAATATTAACACGAGGTCTAATTTTTCTGGCTAAAAATCATATCATGAATGGTTTGGGAGATGCGATGTATGATTTTACAATGCTAAAGAGAACTTGACTACTTATGAGTTGTGGATCACGTTAGAAGCAAAGTACCAAGCGAGACTGCAGGGGAAGCAAGAAATTTCTCGTGGCAAAGTTTATGGAGTTCAAGATGACGAATGATAAGTCCGTTGTTGATCAATTCCTCGAACTTCAACAAATAATTAACTTGATTCTTCTTTGAAGGTATGGTTATTGATGAGACTTTTAAGTGTCTCGGTGATTGAGAAGTTACCATCTTCTTGGTCGGAGTACAAGAAAAAGCCGAGGCATGAAATCAAGCGAGATCAACATGGTTGAATTGGGAAAGAAGATTCAAGTGAAAGAGATATTGTGCACCAAAGACAAGAACGTGTCATCTGCAAGGGACATGTCTAACAAAGCTCATATATCTGAACATAAGCCATCCAAAGCTGGAAAAAGTGACAACAACAATCGCAACTCGAAGCATGGACCTAACAATAAAGGTACGTTTCGTAAACCAGAATCTAGCATTATTAAAATAAAGGGTCCTTGTTGGGTGTGTGGAAATACTGGTCATATGGCAAGCCACCTTGTAGACAACGTAAGGATAAGAAGAATAATGCTAACTTGGTTGAGAAAAGCAAAGACGAAGTTTTCACGTGGTGTCTGGAAGTTAATGCGTGACCAACGTGATGGATTGGTGGGTAGACTCGGAGCTACCAAGCATGTTTGTGGGAACAGAGACCTGTTCACCTCCTACTAGAGGGTAGGGGAAGGCGAGAAACTCTATATGGGTAACTCATCTGTATCGAGAGGTTGCAGGAAAAGGAAAGGTCGGTCTGAAGCTAGCATCTGGAAAGACTCTCACATTGAATGAAGTTCTTCATGTTCCAGACATCTTCAAAAATCTTGTTTCGTGTTCTGTATTAGATGATAAGGGTTTTAAAGTTACAATTGAGTCTGGAAAACTAATAGTAACTAAGGCAATGATTATGTGGGTAAGGGTTATAAGACTGGGGGTCTATATAAACTTAATGTAACTTTGTCCTAAATTGAAATTGAATGATTCTTACGCTTACATGTGTATGTCATTGAACGTTTGGCATGGTAGACTTGGTCATGTAAACTATAAATCAATGCATAAATTGGCTAGCGTAAATCGCATACCCAAATTCAGTTTAGATAAAAATCATAAGTGTGAGATTTGCGTAGAATCTAAGTATGCTAAGAAATCATTCAATAAGAATGTCCAGAGAAACTCTAAACCCTTAGATTTAATCCACTCGAGACCTAGTTGATATGAAGTCGGTTCAAACAAGAGGTGGTAAGAAATGGTTTATTACTTTTATAGATGATTGTACGGCAATCTTGCCATGTTTACTTACTTAGAGGGAAGGATGATGCCTTAGAAGCCTTTAAGATATATAAAAGTGAAGTCGAAAACCAATTGAATACTACCATTAAAACTATTAGGTCTGACCGTGGTGGTGAATATGAAATTCCCGTAGGAGATTTCTGTGAAGAACATGGCATAATACATGAGACTACAACCCCTTATTCACCTCAATCCAATGGTGTAGTGAACGTAAGAACCGTACCCTTAAGGATATGATGAATGCCATGTTGATTAGTTCGGGATTACCTTCGAATTTGTGGGAAGCTATCCTCTCCGCCAATTACATCCCCAACAGTACCCTTTAAAGGATCAGATAAAACTCCATATGAGTTATGAAAAGGTAGACAACCATCTTATGATTACTTCAAAGTGTGGGGGTGGTTGGCAAAGGTGGGCATCCCTCCTCCTAAGAAAAATAAGATAGGACCCAAAACCGTTGATTGTGTTTTTATAGGGTATCCTGAGCATTCTAGTGCTCATAGGTTTATGGTTGTGAGTTCTGAAATTTTTGACATAGGGTTGAATACTATCATGGAGTCTAGGGATGTTGAGTTTTTTGAAACTATTTTTCCTTTTGTTGATGGTGGTTTTTAGGCAAAGGGTAAAATCGTAAAACCCCAAATAACCTAATGCCACCAGTGACACATTTATTAGAACATTTAATGCGTGTAGTCAGTAATTAATAGGGGGTATTTTTTCAAATTAGGGTTGCAACGAACAAAACCCTAATTCACCTCCGTTCCAATGGCAAATCATGCCAGCCACACCTAGCCCAAGCTAACCGCATCTCTATGCCAATGGCAAATCATACCAGCCATACCAAGCGTGCCAAGCATGCCAACCATGCTAGCCGCACCTCCGTTCCAATGGCAAATCATGCCAGCCACACCTAGCCCGAGCTAGACGCATATCTATGCCAATGTCAAACCATGCCGAACCATACCAAACGCGCCAAAGTATGCCAACCATGCTAGCCGCACCTCCGTGCCAATGGAAAATCATGCCAGCCACACCTATCCCGATCTAGACGCATCTCTATGCCAATGAAAAACCATGCCATCCATACCAAACGCGCCGAAGCATGCCAACCATGCTAGCCGCACCTCCGTGCCAATGGCAAATCATGCCAGCCACACCTAGCCCAAGATAGCCGCATCTCTATGCTAATGGCAAATCATGCCAGCCATACCAAACGCACCGAAGCATGCCAACCATGCTAGCCGCACCTCCGTGCCAATGGCAAATCATGCCACCACACTTAACCCGAACTAGCCATGCCATGCCAAACACACTCGCCTTGGCCCTAACTACACTAGTCACGCCACGCCAAGCCAAACACCCTTACCTTGGCCCAGCTGAGCGCCATGCCAAAATAATGCCTCACCTAGGCTTGCAAACCATGCAACCTAGGCCAAATTGGCCATGCATGCCATTGGCACATGCCAACACGCCGGGGTAGCTTTTCCTACCAAGGCGCGACCCAAATTGGCCACGCATGCTATTGGCACATGCCAACATGCTCATTTGGTAGCTTTTCCTACCAAGGCACGACCCAAATTGGCCACGCTTGCCATTGGCACATGCCAACACGCTGCTGGTAGCTTTTCCTACCAAGGCGCGACCCAAATTGGCCACGCATGCCATTGACACATGCCAACACGCTCGCTGGTAGCTTTTCCTACCAAGGCGCGACCCAAATTGGCCACGCATGCCATTGGCACATGCCAACACGCTTGCTGGTAGCTTTTCCTACCAAGGCGTGACCCAAATTAGCCACGCATGCCATTGGCACATGCCAACATGCTCGCTGGTAGCCTTCCTTGCCAAACCGCGGCTCTAATGGCCGAGCATGCCAACATGCGTCACTGGTAGCCTTTCTTACCAAACCACGGCCCTAATGGCCGAGCATGCCATTGGCACATGCCAACATGCGTCAATCGGTAGCCTTTCTTACCAAACCACGGCCTAATGGCCGAAGCATGCCATTGGCACATGCCAACATGCTCGCTGGTAGCCTTTCTTACCAAACCACGGCCCTAATGGCCGAGCATGCCATTGGCACATGCCAAGATGCTTCACTGGTAGCCTTTCTTGCCAAAACCGCGGCCCTAATGGCCGAACATGCCATTGGCACATGCCACACACGCCACTAGCAGCTATGGCATTGCCACTTGCGCTCGAGGTGCAACTCGCAACAAAGGCATTCCGCACATGCCATTGGCACATGCCAACACGCTCGCTGGTAGCTTTTATTACCTAGCCGTGGCCCTAATACACGCTGGTAGTCACTTACACTCAACTTACAACCTACCACCAAGGCATTCCACACATGCCATTGGCACATGCCAGACACGCCACTAGCAGCTATGGCATTGCCACTTGCACTCGAGGTGCAACTCGTAACAAAGGCATTCCGCACATGCCATTGGCACATGCCACATGCGCCCCTAGCAGCACCACTTGCACTCAATATGCAACCAACACTCGAGACATCAACACAAACTGGGGGATGCTTTCCAGGGTCTTGGTTTGGCGGTCACAACATGCAGCGTACACTACGCTCACATTAAGAAAGCGTGAATAGGAATAAATCAGTCAAATAAAAGAGGAAATAATGGTGAAAACATTTTCACCCATTAACACCATGCGGTTACCACCTCCTCCCATTATTTTACCCTTTACTCTCTTCCTTCATGAGGCTGTGGGTACGTTTCAATCTCGACTTGTATAAATAGGTCTTACCTATTTCCACCGGACAACGAAGTCTCGGTCGGAGAGAAAAATACCACACTCTCGGAAAGGCAACTTTGCAAGCTCTCCAAAAAGCTTTCATCTCTTGCAAGCTTCCTAAGCTTTCACTTTCTGATACAAGTCGAGACGTTACTCTCCCATAATTATTCTGGCCTCAACACCTTTCTTTGCTTCCCTCCCCAAATCAACCCTTCTCCTCCACTTTGTGACCGAAGCAAGTCTGGAACGGCCATTTCTTGGTTTAGGCCGGACTTGTACAGATTGATCTCTCGAATCTATAAAGTGCTCACGTGCAGCACATTTGTTTACGGTTTGAACCAGTTTCTCACTCACCTACCGAATTTACCGAAATCGGCAGAAACGATTTTTACCCATAAACAATTGGCGACAACAGTGGGAGGATTGATCTATCGGTTACAATACCAACTCCGACTCCTGATTTCGTTTCCCGAACGTCAAATCCCAACATGGTGGAACTTAGGTCCGGAGCGGCTGCCGAGAACACCAGCACATAACGCATCCCTGATGCTAGCGTTTCTCCCAATAACGTTGTTGCATCACCGGCTGACAACATCAACATAGAATGCACTCCTTCAAGTGCAACACCGCCAATCACCAGGGCCAGAGCCGCAGCCTCCTCTAGTGTCTCTGCACAACCCTCTAATCACGGCCACGAAAATATTTCTTCGGGTGTCGCGCCACCAGTCACCAGGGCTAGAGCCGCTGCTACGACCCCAAATGCTTCGTCTAGCATGGCGCCTCCGACCACGACCAAGGTCCCAACTACCCCGCCGGAGGCGGACGAGAAATCGGAGGGACCCGGAGGAGGTCGTCCTTACGTCACCATCGCCGATTTGATGGAACGACAAGAGATGCTCGCGAGCCAAGACAGATTATGGTTTCAACGCGAAGGAGGTACTCATCTTTCTCAAGACCACCGACGAACGACTACCACGTGAGTCACTCCCTCTAGAGCCATTTAGGAACGTCTCCAAAGAACCCCCGACGCCCGCGGCTCGGCGGAACACGCCTCCACGGATGAGGAAACTCGCGCTAGAATCCCGTCGGAAAGAAATCGGCCGCCTAACCCGTCACGAGCGAGGATTTGGAGCAACTTCTCCATGAACCGAATCAAGAATGATGAATTGGACGTGCATCATCACCAACCCCCTACCCATCCGAAATGCAGAGAATCCCTCTCCCCAGGGGTACTCTTCTCCTCAATTCACCCCGTACGATGGTAGGGAATGCACATGAGCATGTCTCTCGTTTCTGGAATCCCTAGGTGAACATGAATATAATCACGTTCTTCGTTTAAGGGAATTCTCAAAATCACTTACTTGGAAGGGCGTACACATGGTACAACAACATTCCACCGAACAAGATCCCCAACCTGGAATAGCATGGTCACTTTGCGTTTCACAAGAAATACTTCTTCGTGTCTGAACAAGTTACTTTCTCGACCTCGGAAGAATGTACCGTGGGATAACGAACATCCGAATGATTTCGTCAAAAGGTTCGAGTTCAAGCACTCATTGTCCACGACCCTAACGTGTAGAACAACAAGCTGGTGAACGCATGCATCAATGGTATGGTTCCAATTTACCTCGCCCCTGCTAGAAAACTTGCGTTTCCAAACGTTCTCCGAACTCCATGAAGCCGCGCGAGACGATGCGCAACAAGACAAACGACATTCTTGGAAAGAGCTAGGCCAACTCGAACCAGAAGACGCGCGTGAAACCCGCGGGGTAGACGCCTCATCAACAAACAATTTAATGCGGCTCATCCTCCGTAAACATAATAAACGAAGGGAAAAAGGAAAGCCCCAATTACGAGCCACTAGCCAAAACGTGAAGCAAGCTGCTTGGGAACCCCGCCACGGAAGACCGTCACTAAAGCTCCCATGCGTCATGAGGCCGAAGGAAATACCCTTGATTTCCCGTTTCCCATCGAGGAGGTGATTGACCTCCTAGAAGCATGGGTTCAAGATGATGTCATCGATCTGCCACCTCCCGGACGTCCACCAACCGAGGCCGAGATGGCGAACCCCAAATCTTGCCATTACCACGGGTTCGTTCACCACCCGACTATAGCGATTGCAAATGAGACTAAAGCATATTTTCAAGGAAAGGATAGAAACAGGGAGAACTCCAACTAGGAGACGAAAGAGTGCATCGAGACCCACTCCCAATAAGAAACTGCGGGTCCTCTGGGGACTCCAGTGCATGAGATCTAGCCACAATCCATGATGCAACATGTGTGCGAAATTCTCTATCTTTCCAAAGTGCAGCGCCAAGATATTTTCACATTTCTCAATCGCGTTGTATCCGGCAAACGACTTTTCTTCCCTCGGAAACCACGCCAGGGGCCCAAGCTTCCCAAACAGGCGGAACCAAAAAGGAGAACTGGGGACTGCTGGTCACGTCCCGTTTAAGAGGTAACAAATTCGACGACACGCTCATCGACACGGCCTCCTACCACAACATCATTACTTTCAAGACACTAAAGGCAGCAGGATTTACAAAACAAGGCGCTACCTATTCCCCATCCGTGATCAAGGACTTGAGAGGAGAAGCTTTGAACGCGCATGGCTACATCAACTTAGAGATCGAGATGGGAGACGCTATAACGCATATCAAGCTCCACATTGTCAAAGAACTAGATCATGACATGATATTGGGACGCTTATGGGTACTCGACAACAAAAAGAAATTGAATGTACACCCTCTGCCGACGTCCACGCTCGAAGGAATTCCCAACAAATCATCCCACAGGTTGTCGCATCAACGAGCTGTTGAAGAAACCCAGACATCCGGAGAGGACCCGTTGGCGCTAGCTCATGGTTTTCAAATGCAAGTAAGTCTGGCCAAGCAACCTTTTCTCGCAATCGACTTTTCCTTCTCCCATTCGAGTCATGGGGACTCGGCGTGATTACTAAACAAACGCCGTCAAAAAATGTGAATGGGAGGCTGGGCCGTTTGAACACTTTGCAAGAAGCTTGGAAACTTCTATCGAAACCAACGAAGCCAAGGCTCAAACGGTTACACGACGTCGAACCCGTTTTCAATCGGAGTTGTGGTGGTTAAGGAAAGCTCGTTTCAAGTTGGGAGGATGACGGTAAAAATGGATTTGCCCAATGAAGGTGAAGGCGAGCTGTATCTGGTTGCGGATACCCTTTTGGGAGGATATTGCAAGCTCATCAATACTGAGACACACCAAGGCGTGATAGTTCACTCGCGATGGCTCGAGGAATCCAACCCCTAAAATCTTTGTACTTCCCAATCACTCCCTTTTCGGTACTTCCTTTAATAGTTGTAATTCCCAAGATGAATACACCGTTTGTATTTTTCCCTAGGGATTTCCCTTTTGTCAAAAAAAAAAATATATATATATATAAATATATCTCTCTCCGAGCGAATCCTTGAGATATCGAAAAATACATCAGAAAAACCCAGAAAACCATTGTAGAGCCATCATACCACAACCTCTTTCAAAAAAAATAAAATATATATACATGAAGAAAAATGTTGATTGATGAAGAAGAAGGAAAAGACAAGTTTACAAAAAACAAAGGGACACCAGGGGAACCAAAGCAGCTAATAGAAATAACAAAGGGGAAGAACTATCCCTCGAAGGATGGAGCACAAGTCCCCTCGGGCAAATCTACCTTCAAGCACTTTCCCCAGCAATACTTCGGGCAACAAAGGTTCCATTCAAAGGTTTTAGCAGCAGCAACCTCAACATCCCATCCCGAAGCATCCATGGCAGCAGCAGTGTCCTCCCCGACGACCATTCCAGCATACGCCACCATGACCCCTCCGGTATCACCAACATCACCTTTGGAATCAACTTCAAAGGCTATTTCGTTCCCATAATATGCTCATTCGAAGGTTTTCTCATTTACATTTCGAAGAAAGTTCTTCGATTCATTCGCATCAAAATCAAGAATCATGGCGCTCTCCTCCACGCTCACTGAACCCAAGAGAGTCCGAGCATGCACCTGTTCTTCGCGGGGGTAGATGGAAGGGAGGTCCTTAATAATTTCACTAGCTTCATGGAGCAAGGACTCAATCCCAACCAATGCCTCCTCAAGAGAAGAAGATCGATCTCCCAATTAAAAGTCCTTTTCCGAAAAGATAAAGGCACGACCATCCTCTGGAAGGTCCCATCATACACTTTGCAAATAATGGGGAAAATGATCAAGTTCCATCCTATCTATACACATATAAAAAGAGGATAACATGAACAGAGAAAACATACCGATATGATTTTCTTAGGCCCGAATAACCCTAGTCGAGGGTGCTTTCGCAAAGTCGGATCTTACGCCTTCGCTTGGAGAATCTCATTGTTTTTAGAGGATGATTCGTCTCTAGGCAAAAAAAAAGAGAGACCAACAAGAAGAACCCTTTTTCTCAAACAAGGGAGATGATGCAGTTGCGTTGGGTTTGAATACAGGACCTTAAAAAGGAAAGGAAGCAATGAGGGACATAACGCTTCCAGATTTTTTGGCATGGACGATACCCTGATTGAAGCCGCGCGTGAAGGAAGGCAAAATAAGGAAACTTTGCTATCGGTAGAAACACCTACTCCCTCATTGTTCACACCGATCCCATCAAGTCACGCCAGCTAGCACGCTCAGCTTCCCCACCTTGCGTCGGTCCCACCAGCTAGCACGCTCAGTTTCCCAACTCACGCCAACTTCCCAATGACCGCCCAAGTCCCACCAGCAAGCACGAACAGCTTCCCTACCTTGCGCCGGTCCCACCAGCTAGCACGCTCAGTTTCCCAACTCGCGCCAACTTCCCAATGACCGCCCAAGTCACGCCAGCAAGCACGCACAACTTCCCTACCTTGCGCCGGTCCCACCAGCTAGCACGCTCAGTTTCCTAACTCGCGTCAACTTCTCAACGCCGCCCAGCTTCCTGTCTCTCACGACGCTAACTTCCCAATTGTGCCAGCCTCCCGATTTGCGCAAAACTGCCAGAGGCAAGGATTCCAAAATCCTATTTATAAAAAGTCGGGACGAGCCTCCTCAATTCTCTTTACAGTTCTTTCTGGCGATAGTTTGTCACCATCTTATGCTTACCTCGCAACAAATCTCTTGTTCCGAGCTAAGCATGGGACTTAATGTTGATGGTGGTTTTTTAGGCAAAAGGTAAAATCGTAAAACCCCAAATAACCTAATGCCACCAGTGACACATTTATTAGAACATTTAATGCGTGTAGTCGGTAATAGGGGTATTTTTTCAAATTAGGGTTACAACGAACAAAACCCTAATTCACCTCCGTGCCAATGGCAAATCATGCCCGTAGCACCTAGCCAAGCTAGCCGCATCTCTATGCCAATGGCAAATCATGCCAGACCATACCAACGCGCGCAAGCATGCCAACCATGCTAGCCGCACCTCCGTGCCAATGGCAAATCATGCCACCACACCTAGCCGAGATAGGCACGCATCTCTATGCCAATGGCAAACCATGCCACCCATACCAAACGCGCCAAGCATGCCAACCATGCTAGTGCGCACCTCAGTGCCAATGGCAAATCATGCCGACCACACCTAGCCCGAGCTAGACGCATCTCTATGCCAATGACAAACCATGCCATCCATACCAAACGCCAGAAGCATGCCAACCATGCTAGCAGCACCTCCGTGCTAATGGCAAATCATGCTAGCCACACCTAGCCCAAGCTAGCCGCATCTCTATGCCAATGGAAAATCATGCCAGCCATACCAAAACACACCGTTAGCATGCCAACCATGCTAGCCGCACCTCCGTGCCAATGGCAAATCATGCCAGCCACACTTAACCCGAACTAGCCGCGCCATGCCAAACACACTCTGCCTTGGCCCTAACTACACTACTCACGCCACGCCAAGCCAAACACCCTTACCTTGGCCCCACCCGCGCCATGCCAAAATAGCGCCCGCACCTAGGCTTGCAAACCATGCAACCTAGGCCAAATTGGCCATGCATGCCATTGGCACATGCCAACACGCTCGCTGGTAGCTTTTCCTACCAAGGCGACCCAAATTGGCCACGCATGCCATTGGCACATGCCAACACGCTCGCCGGTAGCTTTTCCTACCAAGGCGCGACCCAAATTGGCCACGCATGCCATTGGAACATGCCAACATGCTCGCTGGTAGCCTTTCTTGCCAAACCGCGGCCCTAATGGGCGAGCATGCCATTGGCACATGCCAACATGCATCACTGGTAGCCTTTCTTACCAAACCACAGACCTAATGGCCGAGCATGCCATTGGCACATGCCAACATGCGTCACTGGTAGCCTTTCTTACCAAACCACGGCCCTAATGGCCGAGCATGCCATTGGCACATGCCAACATGCTCATCACTGGTAGCCTTTCTTGCCAAACCACGGCCCTAATGGCCGGCATGCCGATGGCACATGCCAAGATCGTCCTTTGGTAGACTTTCTTGCCAAACCGGCCTAATGGCCGAACATGGCAATGGAACATGCCACACACGCTCACCAGCAGCTATGGTATTGCCACTTGCGTTCGAGGTGCAACTTCATGAAAGGCATTCAGCACATGCCATTGGCACATGCCAACATGCTCATTGGGTAGCTTTTATTACCTAGCCGTGGCCCTAATACACGCTGGTAGTCACTTACACTCAACTTACAACCTACCACCAAGGCATTCCACACATGCCATTGGCACATGCCACACACGCCACTAGCAGCTATGGCATTGCCACTTGCACTCGAGTGCAACTCGTAACAAAGGCATTCCCGCACATGCCATTGGCACATGCCACATGCGCCCCTAAGCGGCACCACTTGCACTCAAGATGCAACCAACACTCGAGACATCAACACAAAGCGGGGATGCTTTCCGGGGTCTTGGTTTAGCGGTCATGACATGCAGCGTACACTACGCTCACATTAAGAAAGCGTGAATAGGAATAAAGCGGTCAAATAAAGAAAAATAATGGTGAAAACGTTTTCACCCATTAACACCATGCGGTTACCACCTCCTCCCATTATTTCACCCTTTACTCTTTTCCTTCATGAGGCCAGGGTATGTTTCAATCTCGACTTGTATAAATAGGTCTTACATATTTCCACCAGACACCAGGTCTCGGTCGGGAGAAAAATACTACACTCTCGGAAAAGGCAACTTTGCAAGCTCTCCAAAAGCTTTCATCTCTTGCAAGCTTCCTAAGCTTTCACTTTACGATACAAGTCGAGATGCTACTCTCCCAGAATTGTTCTGCCTCAACACCTTTCTTTGCTTCCCTCCCAAATCAACCCTTCTCCTCACTTTGTGTAGAAGCAAGTCTGGAACAGCCATTTCTTGGTTTAGGCCGGACTTGTGCAGTTGATCTCTCGAATCTATGAAGTGCTCACGTGCAGCACATTTGTTTAGGGTTTGAACCAGTTTCTCACTCACCTACCGAATTTACCGAAATAGGCAGAAACGATTTTTACCCATAAACACCTTTGAAACGTGATTCTCGAAAGAGATGTTTAGATGATCCCCTAGATGTTCCTTCAACTAGTCAATTATTAACTTTAGAGGAAGATGAACCAGAAGTGGAACCTAGAAGAGGTAAAAGGGTTAGAACTGAGAAAACCTATCCTGGTTGCATTACATACCTAACCAGTATGATCATCGGACTTATAGAGAAGCCATAACTTGTCCAGAAGCTCCGTGGTGGAAAGAAGCTTCCATTAGTGAAATGGATTCCCTTCGAGAAAACGGTACCTTTGAACTTGTAGATTTACCTCCAGGGTGTAAGGCCATAGTTTGTAAATGGATTTTCAAAAGAAAACGTAAGATAGATGGAACTATTGAAAAATATAAGGCTAGGCTGGTAGCTAAAGGCTACGAGACAAATAGAAAGGTATAGATTTCTTTGACACCTATTCACCAAAGAGTAGAATTAGCTCCATTAGGATGTTAATTGCTATAGCTTACATCCATAATTTAGAGATACATCAAATGGATGTAAAGACAGTAGTTTCTTAATGGTGAGTTAGATGAAGAAATTTATATGGAACAACTTTGAGGGCTTTGTAGTTAAAGGTTGTGAAAAGAAAGTGTGTAAACCTGGTTAAATCTTTGTATGGATTGAAACAAGCACCTAAACGGTGGCATGAAAAATTTGATCATGTGATGATTTCTAGTGGTTTTAGAATTAATGAATCTGATAAGTGTGTTTATACTAAACTTGTCAAGGATGCCTTGTGTGATTGTATGCTTGTATGTTGATGATATGCTTATACTAGGTACAAACATGGATGTTATTAATTCCCAAAGAAATTGTTGAATGAGAACTTTGACATGAAAGACTTAGGCCCGTGATGTCATATTAGGGATGAAGATTAGAAAAACTTCTAATGGCTATAGTCCGAGTCGGTCTCATTATGTTGAATCCATACTTAAGAAATTTAATCGGTTTATCGTAAACTGTGTGTACTCCTTATGATTCTAATTGTCGTCTCAAGAAGAATAAGGGTGTAGGAGTTAACCAACTTGAATACTCGAGAGTCATAGGAAGTCGATGTATTTGATGAATTATACGAGACCAGACATTGCTTATGTTGTAAGTAGGTTAAGCGAGTATACTTGTAATCCGGGAAGATACATTGGGATGCACTTATTAGAGTGCTAAAGTACTTAAAAGTACACAATGACCTTTAGTTTGAATTACAAAGGATATCAGAATTAGTCCTTGAGGGATTTTGCGATGCAAAGCGGATAACATGATCGAGGATTCTAAGTCTACGAGTGGATATGTATTCACTCTAGCGGGTGCGTCTCGTATCTTGGAAGAGTTCCAAGCAGGACATGTATAGCTCGTTCCACTATGGAATCGGAGTTTATTGCGTTAGATAAAGCGGGAGAGGAGGCCGAATGGCTAAGAAACTTTTTAGAAGATATTCCTCTCTCGCATTTTGTGCCCACTATATCTATACATTGTGACACAAATCTGCGATAGGTAGAGCTAAGAGTTGCTTCTACAATGGAAAGTCTATACATATTCGTAGAATACATGATACTTTGACAACAATAATCTCAACGGGCGTTATTTCCATAGATTGGATGCAGTCCAAGGAGAATATCGCGGACCCTTTGTGAAAGGTTTGTCCAAGGAGATAGTTAGTAAAGCATCGAGGGGATAGGGCTTAGGCTCAAAAATTAAACTTGCCATGAAGGATACTCAACCTTGCTTGACTTGAGATTCCAAGATCATGGTTTCGAATGAGACAACTAATTCATGGTGGGTAAAGGTAAACACTATCGTAGAATTTCATTCTCCGTCCCTTTCCCTATGGTGTTGATGTGATAGTGTGGCGCATGTGGAGGATGACTTTTAAATAAGTCTTAATGAGTTCCATAGTTTCAATTTAAGATTGAAGTGGGGTGTAGCGATGGCTCAATCTTGATGGAACTCACCTATCCGAATGTGGAAGTGGGGCGCTTCCTATGAGAATTGAGCAAATTCTCTAGAGCATTCGAAAGCAGGATATGTCCCGGGCCAAATTGGACAAAACGACACGAACTTAGCAACGCCAGGAGGATATCATGCGTGGGTGTTGTCGCGAATTACACCAATGCTATCAGTTCGAGACTATGTTCACTGTCTAGCATGTAGTTCCTGTAACTTCTCACTAAGGGTTCAAGACCGATGGACACCTTTGCCTAAATGGTATTTTCCTTACTCTAATTTTCGTTTTCCTAGATTTCATTCATGTGGGGGATTCTTTGGAGAAAATGAGTTTTAATTAAAATGTTTTATGGTCTTGGTGTGGTTTGATCTAATGACCTAAGGGTCTAAGGATACTCACTCATTTTTGGGTGAATGAAGTGGAACCTTTAGTCCCACATTGTGGAAAACTAAAGAGGAGCTCCACTATATAATCATACTCCACTCATATTTCTTTCAATAACACTTCCATCTTTTGGATCATATAAAACTAGCTTACCCTGTATCACCATTCTTAAAAGAATGTAAACTCAAAGACCTTATAGACTGCCACCGCAAGGTTGTCCTAATTATTATCTCATGGGTAAATGTATAACGCTTGCTCCAAGATTCCTGAACTCCATAATTTTGCATCACCCATACATCAACTGGACTAGGATAATAACCGGGATCAGCGCCGAATACGCATAGGCACCCTTCCAGCACTGCCACCAAGCTATTTCCATTCTTCTGAAGTTCTGTTGGAAGTTCAATTTCTTGGATTCTCTCGGAGGTAATATCTAGATAAACTATGAGCTTGCCTTGCGGCGAGTTGGCTAACCAATGAAAACCTCCATTCACAAGTAACCCAGAGGTTCGATCATAAGAATATGCACAATAAGGTATAGTTAGAACGCGTTTCCATGAATTGGATCCAAATGTAAAGAACTTGAAGAACCCTGTCCAATATTTTCAGCAATTACCAATTTGTAATCATCATTCCTGTTATCGTAACCAAAAGCACACATCCACATATCGTCATAATCATACGGAATTTGTGGTTCGGTGGTCTTTTGTATTCATGAGTGGCTGGATTCCAAATGCAGAAGAATTCAGAGAAAAAGGCGTTAAAAAACATAAGGCAAACTAGACCATTACAAGATCCCAATATATCAACTAAATGACCTAACGATTTATATGGGTAATACATTTCAGTTACAGAAAATTCATTCTCCCATAGAGATAGTTCTAACGAATCATAACTTGAAGAATAGATTACGTCCTTGTGTGCTATCCGGGGATGAGTTTCTCGAACAATGAGTTTACTAGAGATATTTCTATGGGTAGTAAAATCAAGATGCATTCTGGCAAAACTCGGATCAGAAAGTAATGAAAACCAAGTCTTGCAAACGCACTTAAACAAAAGTTGATTTCACTGGTACTCTTAACAAAATATGAGGTAAAGATCTTCCGGAATGCTTGACATCTTCGTCTCTCTATATATCTCTTATCCTCGCAGCTTCAGATCTTGAATTAACCACAAATCAGACACCCAAGATCAATAACCAGAGGATGTTCGGAGAACTGAAGTTTTAGGGTTTGATATTTAGAAAAAAATGGATGCTTAATTTCTGCGTACCAATCATGAAACTCTCCCGGTTTTGTGTAGGACCCACCAATCTAGTAAATCACTTTAAAGTTTTCGGTTTGGGCGTTCCTCTATATACCCCAAAAATACTAATGGTACCCCTTTATCTGTATACCCCCACAACTTATCTACCTACCCCATCAGATATGTAAAATCTTTATACCCCTGAACAGAGCAATAGAAACACAAACCCAATTCTGATGCTGTTGTTGTAAACCCTAGGGTTTCCGCGAAAAATAATTTAGTTCAATTTTTGATGAGGTTTATAAAGTATAAGGTGAATTTATTAATGGATATAAAAGTTTTGGAGTCCTTAACCTTTCATCCATATTTCTGTTCCTAATATCTTTCAGGTCTGATTTTCTTTACCCTAAACAATGCTGTCGCTACTTTTTGTTGATGATTATCATGTGCTCGGCTGATTGTAGTCATGTAGGGTACTTCTTTTATTGAAATTATGAATTGATAATTAGGACTTAGCACTTCAGTTCATGATGTTCCCCCAAAGGTCTGTTTGTTCTTCTGGACTGCTGCACTTGATAAGATATCCACTCAAGATGCTCTGCAACGAAGAAGTTTCAATCTTGCAAGTTGTTGCCCACTTTGCTTGTCCGAATGTGAATCGTCGCAACACTTGCTTCTGAGTTGCAAGTTCTCTAGACAAGTATGGTCATTGCTCTTACCTAACTATCTCCCTTGGAACCCACCCTCATCAGTTCTACATTTGGCACAAAGTTGGTCCGCCAATGGCATAAATGCTCCGGCAAAGAAAATCTGGGATATTGTTCCGGCTGCAGTTTTGTGCGCAATTTGGAATGAGCGGAATACAAGAATTTTTGAGAAAAAATCTCTCTCTCACTTCCAAGTAAGTGTAGAGGTCAATACATCCCTTTTGGCATGGAGCAGTGCCTTCAAAAGAGATTTTAATTTCAGGCTAGACTTCTGCATCTCTTCGTGGGATAACATGTTCTACTGAGATAAAACTCTCATTGTTCTCTTATGTATCTACGTCCCTTCAAAGGATTGTATCCCAATATTCTTTAGTTTTGCTTTTGATTTTTACCTTTATAACTGCTTGATGTAATTTTTTCTTCTCCTTGCAATAAAATTCTCCTTTCTCGATCAAAAAAAAAAAAGATGCCCAATGAAAAGATAGGGTGGTATGTAAAGTAGAATGGAGGAAAGATCTAGTGAGCACGATTCTAGGGTGCCAAAAGACCTACTCACAAACCTAGGCTATGAGTCCCTTGGCCAACTTTACTGTGAGTACCAACTTTACTGTGAGTACCACCTAGGCTATGAGTCCCTTGGCCTTGACTTTCTTTGACTATGTTTGACCAAAGAAACTGAATATTATTGAACACTCCAACATATGTGAAACTAGATCTTAACCCGTGCCGTAACGGCACGGGATGTTTTTTCTCTAATACGATATTGTTCCCATTCCTCTTGCTTCATTTTATTCGTGAGTAATTATTTTGATATTCAAATAGGTTTTGGGAAAAAAATGGGTTACCAGATCTTTTTATTTTTACTTAAGCATGTTATTCCAATTTATTATACGGATTTTAGTAATAATGTTGTGCCAACATGAAAATAAAAAAAAAATACGGTAAATAAAAATTTTCCCCATTTATTGTTCCATCATACCATAATTTCAAACTTCAAAAAGAATATTTCATCTAACAATTACATATACCTAAACGCCAATCCAACTCCATAATGTTTATGAATACATTTGTTCAAATTATTGATAACTAAGGCTCCAAGGAGTGAAGCAAAAACCCATAATATTTTCCCTACTATAGATAAACACTATTTATTTATTTTTTTGCAAATGTGAGAGTTATAAAATAAAGAACCCTTGGCTATTGGAAGGTGAGATATACGCATGTGAGTTGAAAAATAAACTTATGATAGTAAATCAAAACATGTGTAAGATTCTTTCTCAATCATATTGATAACATAAAATTGAAGAAATTCGTGGATAAAAAGATTTCACACCAACTATACTAAGTAGTGCATGAATGACGTTCTCACATCTAGTGTTACTCAAGTAATTTGGAGTTTTAAAGAGCATAGTCATATTGATATTTGTATCTACATAAATTCAACTAACCTTCCGAAGAAAAATTATTAGTTTCAAGGTAGAGCCGACACAAACTTCTGTTGCCTTCAATGTATACAACACACATTGGGTTTAATCGGCCTTGAGATTAAACAAATACCCCAACATTAGTCAAATAATGTCTACAAATACGGGATCGAAACAAAGTGCTAACGGGAAAAATGAGAGACTAACATCAGTTCTACAAAGAAAATACCCTATATGTATCAAAGTTTGTTAACCAAACATGTATTCAAATTAAAAAGTCATCAACTTAACACAAAAATATAAAAGAACCCAAGTTAAATCAATACTTGCATAAACAAAACTTATAAGAGAATTTTGTAATTATTAAATACCTTTAAAATCACTATTAGAGATTTAATTGCATGCCTACATAGCGGTAGGACGAAATCACCCGAGATTAATGCGTATAAATTTATTTGGATATGTAGCAATTCAGAGAAGTTTACCTTTGGTGGTGATGCGTTCCATCTAAGTGTTGTTCGATTGATTATTTTTTAGAAGGTTTCGGTTTTCATTGGAGAAACCGAGAGGAGCGTTTCCTTATATTCATTATCATTCTGAAATCCAAGACCAACTCGCCCTACGCTACGGGATCTCAATACAACCTTAGATTTATCTATTGGACGGAGAAACACTAAATATGTAGTTTTTAGTGTTATTTATTATATAACGTGACATCCAAATGTTTTTTCTTCTTCTTAATTTTCATGTATTTTAACAGAGTTTATATTAGCATTAAGACGATCAACCACATTTCTAATTTATAGTGTTATCCTTTTGTAGCAGACACATAATTAACATATTCAATTACTACTCATCAAAAGCTACCGGTACCACAAACCACCGGATATCACTTCTTTCTCCACCACCACCATTTTCCATCCCTCGTATAATATTGGGCCTTATAACTTTTAATCCCACACGTCATGTATAAAGTTTAGATTTAGCAAACTTAGGTCGTCAATTAATTTATTCAACTATATGTTTTTTGTTAATTAAAAAATCATGCGTATGAACGGTTACCAAAGATAGCGAGTGGTACAAAAACAACCATTTTGTCTTATATGATTTGGTATCATCCCAAAAGTATTTGTTATCCGCCTTTTTGATCGTGACAAAAACAACCAACTATACTTTTCACAATACAATGTTACCCGTCATGTAAAAAAAATTATTATTTTGATTCAAAAAGACAAAACTAATACCACCGCCATTAAAACCATCCAAAACACTATTTCTTCCACCAAAACTAATGTTACCGCCTCCACCACTTTGTAACACATTCCACCGCCTCCACCACTTACTTCTTCCTCTACTACCACCACCACCACTACTAATATCTATTGAAATAATTTTTGTCAAAATTATTACTTATTGATGGATATATGTATTAATATTAATTAAGGGATATTTATGATGTAAAATTAATAAATCATTTATCATGAGAAATTAATGAGACATCAATTAATAAAACACTTATACTAATTAATATTTAAGTTGAACAAACCATAACCATAGATTTATCTTCTCTCTAGACAAATCACTTATACTAATTAATTAAATACTTATACTAATTAATATTTAAGTTGAACAAACAACCACTGTTGATTTATCTTTTCTATTAATTCCAACCAAGGTGGAACAATGGTTAGAGGCCAATCTTATGACAGAATAGGTCATGAGTTCGAACCTCCCCGTTATAATTTTTGAAATTCAATATCTTGACTTGAGTATTCATTTTTAATTCATAATATTGGAATGAACACCACATGTGCGACTTGTAGGGTGTGGCACGGAGGACCACAGCCTTTGATTTATCTTTGCCAAGGATAAATCCTGACCACCACTCAGATAGGCAAAGTTAGCTAAACTCTGCTTTATAATATTGATGAGAAAATTTGGGACACTAAGTGGGAGACAAAACTGCAATCACATAACCAAATTCAAGAACTTCACAACAAAAAATAGTTTAACCTGTTTAGGAATGTAGAGTGTAAATTACATGCTATATAAAAAATACCAAAAAGCTTAAACAAGAAATGTAGAGTGTAAATTACTTATGTTGTAAGAACTAACCACTAAGCACAATTGTCATGTTTTTCTTGTTAGGCTTCTTCTGTTTCAAATAGTTCTTGAATTTCACCTTTCCCAGAGTTAACTGAAACTAAGCTTTCAGTATAAATCACTTTTGATCTTAAGTTACATACGCTATGACCGATATCTCGTTCAATAGCACTTCCATCTTTTGGGTCATACAAAACCAATTTACTAAGCGCAGTCTTGAATAGAATCTCACCATTCTTAAAACAACATACAAAACTCGAGTCCCCGTAGGACTCCAAGGCATGACTTTCCTAGTTATTATCTCATTGGTAATAGTATAACGCTTGGTCCAAGATTCTCGGACTCCATAATTTTGCATTACCCATACTTCAACCGGACTAGGATAATTATAACCAGTATCCACGGCGAGTACACATAGGCACCCTTCCAACACTCCTTCCGTAATAAGCCTGCAATAGTGTTTAAGTTCCATTGGCAGTTTCAACTCCTCAAATCTCACGTCTCTGCTGATATCTAATGAAACTATGACTCTGCTTTTCCCTTCACGGGCTAACCAATGAAACCCACCATTAACAAGTACCCCTGATATCCGATGAGTAAAGAAACGATAAGGGACCTCCATACAGGTTTCCCATGAATTGGATCCCAATGTATAAGCATAAACAGAAGAACCATGTTTATTATATTCGGCAATTACCAATGTATAAGCATAAACAGTTTTTTCTGTTTGGTGTTTCATATGATGCAAAGTAGCCTATTCTGGGTATATGACATATCAGTACCTGTTGTTTTCCCTTCTTCTACCATGAATTTTACTTGAATGTTGTTCCACCATTGTGCAAACTGACTTGAGGTTTATTATGCCAGGTGTTGGTGATTTCCCTCAATTTAATGTGAAAATCTTAGACGATCCTTGCCCTTTACAGCTTTACTGCTGCTCTCGAAAGGAAGAGATCTTGAAAATGTAATATCGTTGCTCCATTTTTCTCAATCTTAACAGGCTGGATATCAGTCAGACAATACTGAATTGCTATCTGAGAGAAAAATTACTTTCCTGCAAAACACATATTTTTATAGATCGTTGTAGTAATCTTTGTGTTAACTTCCATGCCATTAACTCCTTAGTTTTGGCACACTGCAATTGTTTTATAGATAACTAGGTACTATTGACTTGTTCAATAAAGCAATTAGCCTTTCTCAAATTTGAAAAGTTGAATGATCTAATAGAAAGAGCTGGATAAGCTTGCGCGCAAAGTTTATGATCGCCTTTGAATGATGTACAAACTAGTTATTATTTGTTGGTAGTTGCCAATATCTGGAATTTTATGACTTGTTTGTGCTTAAGCCCATCAACTCCTGTCTGGTGTGGAACCAAGTGCAGCAGCTTCCTCGACTTCAACTGCTGCAGATTTCTCGCCTTTGAAGACATCACTGACAAGATGCACTGGAGGTTGGTGTCTCATAGTTGTTGTACTAGTTGATTTCTCCCCAGATGTAATAATGTTCACAGTTGGATGTGTATTGATTATGTTCACAACTGCATGTACATAGTTTTCGAATGTATATAGTATTTACAATTTTGAATGTAATTTTTCAGTGGGGCAAATGCAATTAGGTATTTTAACCCTGTTTCTAGTGGGTGATTTTGGGTTGAAAACTTGATCACTGTTTTCTTTAGAAGACCATATTAACCTCAACACATTAGTTGCCTTACCCATTGTATTTTTTCTTTAGAAGACCATATTAAACTTGATCCGATTGTCTCGTTTCGGAGATAAAAAAAGGATTATAAACAGATATAGGCCTGATTTTCAACCCGATAGACAACCATAGGCCCGTTTTTTTCAAATTTGCAAATCTAGGCTTCCATCCATGTTTCCATCCAATTCCTTTACTTTTGTCAATTTCTCGGTCAACACAGTCAATTTCTCCTCATATGAGATGAGATAATGATCCATAAATTACTCATATACCCTTGAAGAATCAACGGCTTAGATTTCGCCTCAGATTTAATCCATATTCAAGCTCTATGAAAATAAACGCCTCTGATTTAAATCCCCCACATCAGTTTTGGACGACACGTGTATTTATCTTGTCCACATATCTCTATAGAACACATCTTCGTGAAAACCAACGTTTGATATTTATTTGTCATAGCTCGTTATTATCGATGGAAACCCAAATCTGATTTATGAGGTTCTTCCCCCTTTCTCCTTCCCTGTTGTCCGCTGCTGTTGAGGGATGCATCTAATGGAATTAGGAAATGGTGGAGATTAAAGCTGGTGGTTCTGTTTCGATTAGGAGAATGAAGTGATAGTTGTAGTGGGGATTTGAAGTCATATTTCAAGGAAGAAGATCTCGGTTTAGTGGATCCTGAAATTGAACAAGAAATTATGTTTATGTTGCTGGTAATTGACCAATGAATGGATGGGTTTCTTTTGATTTTGAGTTGGAAGATGGTGGAGGAGGATTTGGTTGAAGCAGCCAAAGGATTTGTTGCTGAAGGAGGAGGAGGAGATGTTGAGAAAGATTTTAGGTTTAAACAGAACCGGCCAGTAAATTTGATGATTTCTCATCAATCTCAAACACGTATTGGTGGTCGTGGTGGTTATTTCACGATTCCTCCTGGTTTGAGTCCTGCTGGCTTACCTGGTTCTCCTGGGTCTTTTGCCTTTTCTCTGTAAGTGGATTTAATTGCGAATATTCTTTACTATCTGTCTGTTGATTCCTTTGAAATTATTATCCATCATAGTCTTTCTTGATTGAGTGTACTTTAATTTTCTGTACTTCTGTTTGGAAGAGCGATATATGGTATGTGTGTCGTCTTGAGTCACATGTCAGAGGTGTCAAACAACTTAGGATAATTAGAAAATTTTATTGCTTTCCTTGTAATTGTGCGTATTATCTTTCAGTTAGAGTTTAATGATCCAGAAAATTTGTATATACATGCAAGAAAAATTCATTAACTTGGAACTTCATACGAGGTTTTAACGCGGTTTTGTAAACAAGGCTAGGAAGTATAGACAAGTACTTGCAAGTTGCAACATTATTTGGGCACAGATGGAACCACTTGAGAACATAGAGATGTTGGGGACATCTTGGAAAGATGTGCAGGACCATCCTCTAATTAGTGATATAGCAATGAAAAGTAGTTGTATGTTGCATATTATAGATATGGAAGTTCTCTTGGGGGAACTATTTATTAGCTCTGAATCCTCGACTTTGAAATGTTGGTAGTTTCATCCTTCATATGGTGTGCATTTAATACCTAAGGTGACTTTGCTGGAACTATAATACTGGATTAGAAGCCCTTCTTTTTATGGTTTAAAGTTGTATGTCGTAAAGCATCAATTATTTGTTTTTTTCTTTTCTATTTCATTTTTTGAGCTGCCATAAGCTTAATAGCTCGTGTGTGATCAATTTTGCAGGGAATTGAAATGCTTTCCCTGGGTTCCTTCAAAACTGGTGGCATTCTCTTGGTAAGAATATACATCTGATACCATCAACTAGCTAGTTGTGTCACTTCAAACTATAATATTAGCATTGTCAAATGCTAACTTTAAGTGCAGGATGATCTTGTTTCTCCAGTGTTTTTGTCCTTCTATGATGTAGTTTCTGGTAAACAAATTAGTATTGCTTGTCTGTGCTGCTACTAATTGGGGATACTTTTTCTCATTGCAGGTTGGTCTTTTCTTTTATGACATATTCTGGGTATTTTTACCCCGGTGATGTAGTTAGTGTTGCAAAATCATTTGATGCAATTAAGGTTAGCATTCCCTGCAAATCTAGATATCCCTGTTTGGTTAAACTTGTAGCAGAATATGCATGTATACATCCCATGTGCTGCAAAATTTAGTGCATCTGGTAACCTTGTGCTGACCGAAATACTGTTTTCTTCTCAATTTTGCAGCTTTTGTTCCCAGCAACAGATGCTGCTCGACCATATTCCATGCTTGGACTTGGGGAAATCGTAATTCCTGGTAATTGGTTGACTTATATTTGTTGTTTTGTGGCATAATCATGTTAGATCGTGTCAATTAGGTGTACATGCATTGCAGTATTTTCTTACCTCAAAAAAGTTATGTTCGGTTAGTGTCCTTTTTCGGATTATGTACGTCTGTTTCTTGTTTAGACTTTAGAGTAACAGATCCCTTGTGTGCTGAAATTTCTAGTATCCATCTGTCATTCCTTTTGGTTCTATAGCGAAGATCTTTCATTGTTCGAGTATTACATGGAAGATGGTAATCTAAAGTTGTTGCTGTTATGTGTATCGATGTAAGGGTTTTGAGCTCGATGGAAGAGATTTGGGGGGTTGTATTGGATTTGATTTTTAGGTGAATTTGGTGGTTTTGACCGTCTAATAATCAGTTAAACTAGTCTGTTGTTGCTGGTTTGCGGAGGGCTCTGTAGATTGTGGATGTATCAGATGGGGAATCGTCTTTTCAGACAGACAAAGAAATGTCAGTGTTGTAAGAGTTCCAATCCTGTATAGTTTACCGCTTCATTTCAGGCAAGCTCTTTTGCAGGCCACATTTGTATAGTGATGCATACCTTTGTAAAGATAATGCATGATCTAATAATCAAGATCTTTTTGACATTTGCAAGCTACACTTTTAGATTTTTGTTAAATTCCTATACGTTTTTGAGGTGTATAAGTACTCTGTATACCCATTCAGAACCGAGTACACTATATACCCAGTTTGGTGTAGTGTATGGTGACGTGGCCAGTTAGATGAGGTGTACAAGTACATTGTTACCCAGTCAGAACTGAGTTATTGTGCAGAATCGGCTAGTTAAAACTGCAACTCGGCAGGTTAATGATTCGAAGGGCTTAATTGTATTTTTATCCTACACTAACGGTGTCAAAAAGGTGGATAACCACCGTTAGCCGTTTTTTCAAAAAAACGGTCAAAACCGGCCTAGATTTGTAATTTTCAAAAAAACGGGCCTATGGTTGTCATCCTGAAGAAAAACAGGCCTATATCTGTTTTTCACCCAAAATGACCCCCAACAAACAAGCCACTTTGTTGAAATCATCTAAATCTAAATTATCAAACCTAAACAAGAAAAAACAAGATTTTGAACATTAGCTGTTAAATCTGGTCGTTTTACTCTGGAACTTCCCGGCCGGGACCTGAAGAAAAATCAAATCTCAATCGCCTGAGCATGCACAGTCCCCGAGACACTCATGTTCACCGACATCCAAATTTTCAAATGTCTTGGTAGGTTATTAAGGAGTTTAATAACAGCGAGAGATAAAATTCTGAAATTCACAAAAATCTAACAAAATAGTCTAACCAGAATTTCTATTTAGGAATACGAAATGTTTAAAACAGGATACAAATACCAATAGCGCGGGAAATATAAAGCGTGATTCTGTAAGAACATGTTCTCCCGTTTTTCCTTCTTACACTTCTTCTTCTTCCCCCACATAAGTACCGGAGTTAACTGAAACTAAGCTTTCAAAATAATTATTGGCTTCCGATCCACTATAACTATCTCGTAGAGTGCCACTTCCATCTTTTGGGTTATATAAAATCCACGAACCCATTATCTTCAATAAAATCTCACCATTTTTAGAAGACCATATTAACCTCAAGGTACTATAAAAAAAGATTAAACCGTGTACAAACATATGTTTGATGTTATAACGTTTTGTCCAAGATTCTGGAACACCATACTCTTGCATAACCCATAGTTCAACACGAACAGGATAATCATCAGTAACGAGGAGTACACACAAGCACCCTTGTAACACACCTGCAGTAACAAACATCGTATCTTCATTCATCTGGAGTTTCGTTGACACTTCCATTTCTTCAAATTTCTCCTGGCTGATATCAACTGAAACTATGAGACTGTCTTTCCCCAAATTAGCAAGGAAATGAAAGTGTCCATTAACAAGTACCCCAGGTTCCCATTGAGTACGGAAAAGATACGGGATGGTTATACCGCTTTTCCATGTGTTAGACTTTAGTGTATAGACATGGACTGCCGTACCGGTTTGATATGATACAGTTACACCAATAACCAATTTGTAACATCATTCTTGGGATCATAACCGAAGGCACAGATCGAGGTATACATATCTTCTCTAGGAATACCATTTGGTATGGTTATCTTCTTGTATTCGCGAGTGGCTGGGTTCGAAAGACAGTAGAAAGATTTGTATGACGAAAGGCAAACCAGACCATTACAACAACCTACTATTTTAGCCACATAACCTAAGGATTTATAAGGGTAACACATTTGAGTGAGTTCATTCTTTTCCGGCAGAGATGATGGTTGTAATAAATCATGGTTTATAGAATACATTCTACTCGGATCAGAATCCAATAATAACCCAATCTCGCTAACAATGAGATTAGTAGAGACATTTCTGTAGGAAGTGAAATCAAGGTGCATTGCAGCAAAACTGGGATCAGAAATTAACGAAAACCAAGTCTTACAAACACACTTACAGACAAAAGTTGATTTCACTGGTAACCTTAACAAGATTTGGAGATAAACATCGTTCGGAATGCTTGACATCTTATCTGTTTCACAATTAACTTCACAACTTGAAAACTGAACTAACTGCAAATTAGACACCCAACAGAGGAAATATGATAATAGCTAGTAGGAAATTTTGGGTTTTAGCTAAGAGGTTTGATATATTCATAAAGAAATGAAATCTGATGATACGTGAGCTGTTTTCTATGGAATTTTGGTTTTTGTCTGTTGAATTTTTTTCTTCAAGTTTCTTGGTTTTGTAAGGTAAGGCTATGAGTTGGTGAGCCTGGCACTTTTAGGGGCGACCCCAAAAAAATTAGGGGAGACACTAAAAGACAAAAAAGGTCACCCAAACGTAAATCTAAGGTACCCTTATCTTCGATTTTTCTAAATGGCCAATATGCCCTTATATAATCCGTAGCCAACACCACAATCGGTAGGTTAAATGTGAATCGGTAGGTTAAATTGAAACTATACCTACCGAGTATTGTATAGATACTTCGGCTAATAATCCCTTTTATAATCGGTAGATTATCCAACTTGTAAGACTATCGATTATAAGGAGCCCCATATTCAACCCTGGCCAAAATTCCATAGGTTTTGAGGGGTGCAGAGCCAACCATAAACACTTGACTTGAGCTGTGGATGTAGCCATAATCGGAAGACTAATAGGTTACATAAACTACCGATTATAAGTTGCCCCAAAATGAGTTTTTTTGCTAAAATCCTGCACGTAGTGAATTTTGAAATCTACTATAATCGGTAGTCAACTCAACTTAATAACCTAACGATTGTAAGGAGCCCCGGTCGAGCCCTTGCCAAATTCCATAGGTTTTGAGTGTACGAGCCCGAGGCATAACCATGTGGTTCGTGATTTGGATGTAGCCATAATCGTAAGCCAAATAGGTTCCACAACCTACCGATTATAGGTTGCCCCAAATTTAGTTTTTTCTAAAATCCTTCATCTGATGAATTTTGAAATCTACCATAATTGGTAGAGTATCAAACATAAAAATCTACCGATTGTAAGGAGCCCCAGATCGAGCCCTTGCCAAATTCCATAGGTTTTGAGTGTATAGAGCCAGGCATAACCATGTGGTTCGTGATTTGGATGTAGCCATAATCGTAAGCCAAATAGGTTCCATAACCTACCGATTATAGGTTGCCCCAAATTTAGTTTTTTCTAAAATCAAATTTTGAAAGCTACCATAATCGGTAGATATTCTAACTCAAATACCTACCGATTAGCCTGGCATTTCAAACCAAATTTCAGAAATAACTGTTGGAGTTTTTGGGAAAAAGAAAAAGAGCCGTTGGAACCTAAACCTATATAAAGAAACTCATATCTATCACCCCAATTGCACCAAACTCTTTCCTCTCTTGATTCTAATATTGAAAACCAAAAACATGGATATTGCTTTTGCCGAAGAAGAAGATTGTGCTATTTATAGAGCGTGGGTTGTGGTAACTGCTCATGATCGTGTGCACCACAAACGGGAATCCGAAGAGCAGTTATGGAACCGTATTCTAATGGTATTTGAGGCGTTAGATGGTAATCGAATTCGAAGATCATCCAATGACATTAAGATGAGAAAGAAGGCGGTCGACAAGGAGATTGACAAACTTGAAGATGAAGAATGATTTGTTAAGGACGCTTTTTCTTGGTGGACGTATGAAAAACGAGTAAGTATCTTTATAACTCCGACTCACATTAACACAGGTGTTTATGGGTGAAAATCGTTTCTGCCGATTTCGGTAAATTCGGTAGGTGAGTGAGAAACTAATTCAAACCCTAAACAAATGTGCTGCACGTGAGCACTTTATAGATTCGAGAGATCAATACGCACAAGTCCGGCCTAAACCAAGAAATGGCCGTTCCGGACTTGTTCGGTCACAAAGTGGAGGAGAAGGGTTGATTTGGGGAGGGAAGCAAAAGAAAGGTGTTGAGACCGCAATAGTTACTGGGAGAGTAGTGTCTCGACTTGTATCGAAAGTGAAAGCTTAGAAAGCTTGCAAGAGATGAAAGCTTTTGGAGAGCTTGCAAAAGTTGCCTTTTAAGAGTGTAGTATTTTTCTCTGATCGAGACTTGTTGTCTGGTGGAAAATAGGTAAGACCTATTTATACAAGTCGAGATTGAAACGCACTCTGTCTCATGAAGGAAGAGAGTAAAGGGTGAAATAATGGGAGGAGGTGGTAACCAAGCATGGTGTTAATGGGTGAAAACATTTTCACCATTATTTCCTCATTTATTTGACCGCTTTATTCCTTTTCACGCTTTCTTAATGTGAGCGTAGTGTACGCCGCAAGGCTGTGACCGCCAAACCAAAACCCTGGAAAGCATCCCCCAGTTTTGTGTTGATATCTCGTTAGTTGCACCTTGATTGCAAGTGGCGCTGCTAGTGGCGCGTGTGGCATGTGCCATTGGCATGTGCGGAATGCCTTGGTGGTCGTAGGTTGTACGTTGAGTGTAAGTGGCAATGCCCCGAGCTGCTAGTGGTGTGTGTGGCATGTGCCAATGGCATGTGCGGAATGCCTTGGTGGTAGGTTGCACCGTTTGCAAGTTATGCTACCCGGCGTGTGTTTTGGCATGTGCCGGTGGCATGTGCGGAATGCCTTGGTGGTAGGTTGCACGGTTTGCAAGTTAGGCTACCAGCGTGTGTGTTTGGCATGTGCCAATGGCATGCGCGGAATGCCTTGTTGGTAGGTTGTACGGTTTGCAAGTTAGGCTACCAGCGTGTGTGTTTGGCATGTGCGGTGGCATGTGCGGAATGCCTTGGTGGTAGGGTTGCACGGTTTGCAAGTTAGGCTACCAGCGTGTGTGTTTGGCATGTGCCAATGGCATGTGCGAATGCCTTGGTGGTAGGTTGCACGGTTTGCAAGTTAGGCTACCGAGCGTGTGTGTTTAGCATGTGCCAATGGCATGCGTGGCCGTTAGGGCCATGGCCTTGGTAGGGAAAAAGCTACCGGCGAGCATGTTGGCATGTGCCAATGGCATGCGTGGTCAGTTAGGGCGTGGCCTTGGTAGGAAAAGCTACCCGGCGAGCATGTTGGCATGTGCGAATGGCATGCATGGCACTTGGCCTAGGTTGCATGGTTTGTAAGCCTAGGGCGCTATATTTGGCATGCGCCAATGGCATATCGGCTTGGAAATATGGCTTGTGGTACGCATTGGCATGTGCCAATGGCACGTACGGCCATGTTGACCTAGTTGCACGTTTTGCAAGCCTAGGCGCTATATTTGGCATGCGCCAATGGCATAGCGGCTTGGAAATATGGCTTGTGGTACGCGTTGGCATGTGCCAATGGCACGTCGGCCATGTTGACCTAGTTGCGTTTTGCAAGCCTAGGGCGCTATATTTTGCATGCGCCAATGGCATATCGGCTTGGAAATATGGCTTGTGGTACTCGTTGGCATGTGCCAATGGCACGTGCAGCCATGTTGACCTAGTTGCACGTTTTGCAAGCCTAGGCGCTATATTTGGCATGCGCCAATGGCATAGCGGCTTGGAAATACGGCTTGTGGCACGCGTTGGCATGTGCTAATGGCACGTACGGCCATGTTGACCTAGTTGCACGTTTTGCAAGCCTAGGGCGCTATATTTTGCATGAGCCAATGGCATAGCGGTTTTGGAAATATGGCTTGTGGTACGCGTTGGCATGTGCCAATGGCACGTACGGCCATGTTGACCTAGTTGCACGTTTTGCAAGCCTAGGGCGCTATATTTGGCATGCGCCAATGGCATAGCGGCTTGGAAATATGGCTTGTGGTACGCGTTGGCATGTGCCAATGGCACGTACGGCCATGTTGACCTAGTTGCACGTTTGCAAGCCTAGGCGCTATATTTTGCATGCGCCAATGGCATAGCGGCTTGGAAATATGGCTTGTGGTACGCGTTGGCATGTGCCAATGGCACATACGGCCATGTTGACCAAGTTGCACATTTTGCAAGCCTAGGGCGCTATATGTGACAATTGCATAGCGGCTTAGTTTGGCATGGTTTCCAATGAGTGCGATATGTAGTTTGGTTTTGGCGTTGCTGCCATGGTGCGCAGTGTGCGGCTTGGTTTGGCATTGTTGCCATGGAGTGCGCGATGTGCGGCTTGGTTTAGCATTGTTACCATGGTGCGCGGTGTGCGGCTTGGTTTGGCATTGTTGCCATGGTGCGTTGTGTGCGGCTTGGTTTGGCATTGTTGCCATGGTGTGCGGTGTGCGGCTTGGTTTGGCATTGTTGCCATGGTGCGCGGTGTGCGGCTTGGTTTGGCATTGTTGCCATGGTGCGCGATGTGTGGCTTGGTTTGGCATTGTTGCCATGGTGCGCGGTTGCGGCTTGGTTTGGAATTGTTGCCATGGTGCGCAGTATGCGGCTTGCTTTGGCATTGTTGCCATGGTGCGCAGTGTGAGGCTTGGTTTTGGAATTAGGGTTACGTGTCGAAAACCCTAATCTGGTATTTTGAAAAAATACCCCTATTAATTATTTACACCTGAGTTAAATGCTCTTAGTTAATGTGTTGTGGGTAACACTAGGTGATAGGTGTAGAATACACCGTATTTTCTATGAAGAGTTTATGCTTTCTTTGCTATTTTTCATGTGAATTATGTATCTTATGTGTGCGTTTGAGTTTTATAGGTGTTTTGGAGTCATTGGGGCAAAAGGAAGTGGAACTCGCTCAAATCCAAGATTTCTTCTCATCATCTCGAAGAGCACGAAAAGACGACGCCAATGGCGAAAGAGTGGAGTCAATCCGACATCGTATGAAGAATCTGGAAGCATCTGAAGCAAGTAGAAGGTGTCGAAAATTAGGGAACCTACAGAACTGTTATAGGCACCCAATTAATTTACTGAGGGCCACCTGTTTTGCACTCTACTTCTTATCTACAGAAGTTGGTCGAGATTTTCATTCGTTCCAGCTTAATCATGAGACCACCTCTGCACCAAGTCTGTCTCGCCGGCAATCCTTACGCCACGATGGCTCATCAGTTAAGGCGAAGGCATTGTGTGTTATATTGAGAACCTGGAGAAGATTCAGATATAGTAGCCGAGACAAGATAGGGATGAAGAAGAGTTCGGTGCCATTGAAAGTTGGTGTTGTTGCCATTGGTAATTGAGGATTGATCTTGATTTAGAATGAATGAATGTTTAAGAACTATGGGTTCGTCTCAATTGCGGGGAAGGAGGTTTAGAATGGCTTGGAGATCAACCTCAGTGTTGTATCTCCATCATTAGCAAGACGCAGACAAGGTGTTTGTGTGAATGCCTGAATGACTAGCAGCTTATTCTCTACCAGTGTTGTCAGAGGAAGATACCCAGGGAGAAGCTTGATAGAGCATGGCGATGAGGCAATAGAGGCGATAGGAATGAGCTTGAACTGGAGATTTCAAAGGTGTCTTCTTTGTGACATTGAGTGATCTGAGAGTTGGTTCCAGTCTTTGTTATGAATGACGAGAAGATGGAGTTTGAGAAGAACAAGGAATTTGATCTAGCGGTATGTGGGTGCAACTCAATTGGTGGCTTAAGGTTATGATCTTTGGTCTTTTTGCAATGAAAATGGTGATTGATTGGGTTAGGCTGGTTGAGATGGCTCGATTGAAGCAACTGAGATTAATGGGAAGATGGAATTGGTGTGAAGTTTTAACGATGTTGAATCAAATGGAAATGGTCTTCTTTATTACGGAATGGCTCGAATGGTGAATTAAAGCCCGAGAATGATTGATGGATCTCGAGTGGCAACGCGAAGTGCAGCAAGAGGGAGCTGGTGTATGATGCTCTATGCGGTTGAATGCATAAGATAATGCGGGAGTGAGGTGGAGCTGGTGGTTATCTTTGTTGTTGGTGGTTGTCGGAGTGGCACTGAAAGAGAAAAGGATTTGCGGTCGAATTCGGGGGAGGCTGAAGTGGTGGTTGTGGTTTCAATAGTTGGAGCTACGGGTGTTGTTGGTAGTGGTACCGGTGATAAATGGACTCAAGAAATGGCGAGTCAGGTCTTGGTACTTAGAGTTGGTTTGAGCTAAATTGCGGTGCAAGAATGGAGATGGTTCAAGTGGGATTGCTTGTGCTAGCTCATTGCATCACCAATGTAGAGATGGAGCCGTTGGTTCGGGGATGGATGTCGCGGAGTATGTTTGCTGCAGGCTGTTTGCTCTGGTTTGTTCTGCTGCAAGCCCGTCTGAGTGGCGATTGAGTTGGAGCCGCAAGTTGCAAGGTAGTGAATTGCGGGGATTTGAGTTATTGGGTAGGTGGCGGCAATAGATCGAGTGGTCTTTGTAAATTTGAGTCTATGTGGCGGCTCGAATCTTTGTGTTTGGATCTTGTGCATAGAAACAATTGAAGTGAGGTAAGGCGCAGGTGTCTTTATTGAAGTTGGAAGAAGTGGCACGGAGAATTCGAGTCAGAGGTGCAGGCGGCTCGGCATGTGACGGCTAGAGAGGCAGTGCAGGTCTGTGGTTATGATTGTGATTGAAGTGTGAATGCTTGTGTTGCTGCTATGAATGGGACTGCAATTTAGTGTTGTGCAATGAGCTGCAGGTGTGCTGGATTGGTGAATTGACAGAAGAGCAAGCATGTATGTATGCAGGGAATGGATTTTGAAGCTGCAGGAATTGTGCGAAAACGGAGCAGAATTGGTGCACCGGTGGTACTAGCTCGGGATGCAGGATTTAACTTGAAGCATGAATCGCAATATTTCAGGTGAATCGCGAGGGGGTATGAGTCGGATGCAAGAATCGACGGCCGGACATATGAGCTACGCGTCACGCTTTTGGGCGCGTTTTACAAGAATTCAAGAATTGGATGGTTCATATGTGATGTATTGCTTTGAATTGTGAGTGTTTGAACTGAGAGAAGGATAGTGAGTTGCTGCGAGTTATGGTAGCCGGAGGCAAGTCCAGTAGTTGGAGATGATTTTTCCGGTGACCCGGATTCCGGCGACGGTGGCCGGATTCCGGTGATGACGTCATCAATTCCTATGACACTTTTCGGACCCAAAATTCCGAGACATATTTCTCACACATGGGCTTGGTGGACCAACTTGGAGACGGGTTTTGAGAAGAATTAACCTAATTTTGGGAAAGTATCCTTATGGGGGAGAAAAGCATATAAATAGAACTTTTCTCTAAACCTAGATATATCTCCATTAGGGAGACTTCTACTTGTTGTCTAGGGTTTCACATGATAGTTTTCTTCTTTGCTTTCTATGATGATTTCCAAAAACACAAGTAACTAAGTTTTTATTATTGGTTGAAGATGTAGTTGGATTTTGCAACCAAGTTATGATTTTATGAATTAGTTTTCTCTCAATATTATCGTTTGATTTCTACGGGTTACAATAATTGCATGATTGATGGATTGCAATATGATTGAATGTTTGTTTAGTCGAGTCTAGAATTGATTGAACTCACATCCATATCTATAGCTATTTTAGGGTTTTCATCGAAATGATAACCTTGAATACGAGTAGCATGCTATGATTCTAGGTTGTAGTGATGCATCCTTGTAATCATATGTAGAAATTGACCTTTGTTCGAATTGTTTTGCGCAATGTATTACAATTGCATTGATTAGCCTATTTACAAACTTAATGCTCCTAGGAATTGAACTTGATTAGCGCAAGGCGTTAGGTTATTCTTTAGGTAGATTTCACATCGCACCCTAATGTGTGTGTTGATAACTTTGGAAATTACGGAGTATTCTTGAAATAAGGTATTCTATGGCTTTTGATGATAGCGAGATTAAATACGAATTCTATTCATATATTCATAAACTTGTTTACAATTGAAGATGAAACCTTTATCCAATATTTTCACACCCTTGATTTGCGTACTTTATTTGCTTTTTGTTTATTTTTATTTACACAATCAGAAAATCCTTGGTGTTTTATATAGGAAACCATAACAATTTGACAACCTAGACCTCTCTGTGGGATCGATCCTTTCTTGCCCTTGCTATATTTATATTTTGAGTAGTAAGAAAGTGTAATTATATTTGTGTCGCTTTCGACAATGGTCAAATTTTGTCGCCATTCTTTGGGAGGCGGCGGTTGTTAATGTTTTTGGTTTCTTATTTTTGTATTTAGTTTTTGTTTTATTTTTATTTTTCTTATTTTCTGGGTTCTAACCTTGGTTTGAGAATCTTATTTCAGGTGCTTATTTCGATGGACGGAGCATATTGGAACAATGGATACGGATTTCAACCTCAACAATACGACAACTACCAATTCCATGGGTATAATCAAAACCAATTCATTGGTTATGACCAATATTCCATGGAACCTTGTGGTTTTCCTCAACAACCTTATGGCGGGTACATGTGTGAACAACAACAAGGATGGGAGGATTCTTATGCTTGTGAACAAAAGGTGTCTAATTTTATAGATAAAGTTTCCAACTTTTTACAAGAGGAATTTAAAAAAGCTAAAGAGACTACAAACGAGCAACTCCAAGAACTTAGTGAAGGTATGACTATCTTGCGAAGAGGCATTGATCAATACAAGGAGGATATGGATAATTCTTATGTGCATATGGTTTGTGATGAATATTTGATTGATGCTAATGTTGAAAAAGGCCAATCCTTGGGCACTTTCGTGGATAATTGTGTAGTTAACTCAACTCTTGATCTTAATAATGATCATTCACCTATTCAAAAGGATGAGTTAGAGATTAGCAACACTAAATTCAGCGAGGAACAATCTTATGTTGACTATGATAGTGATGGTGATTATGATACATTGCTTGAAACAACTCATGGTGACATCTCCGAGGAGTCTTTTTGGGATCAAGATGAAGACGAAGAGGAATATGTCGACACTTGTGTAGATTACTCAAGCATTGATCTTAATAATGATCAAGAGCCTATTCAAAGGGTGGAGCTTGAGGATGACGCATTTTCGAGTGTTCTAAAAAGTTTCTTATGATAAAATTTGGATCCGCAAAGTATATGTGCCTTACAACAAAAGGAGGAATATGTTGAGAATGAAACCGTTTGACCAATATTGTGGAAGACCCAATTGAGCTTGCAAAGGATTGTAATGATGATGTTTATGTTGAAACTTTGGTTACGGCGAAACGGACGAAGAATGGTTGCAAGGTTTGATAGAGGACCATGATATCAAGAGGTGAATAATTCATGAATTTTCAAGGATGAAGAGGATTCCGTAATCCAAGAGATTGTGCAAGGTTTATCTAACCCTTTGCCTATTATTTCTTCTCCTTTACCTCTTATTGGTTTGAATGTATGTGCTCGAAAACATTGTTGAATGACTTTGTTTCTCGTTTTCCGCCATTAGAGATACTTGATTCTCATACTATGCGGGGTTTGGAACAAGAAACCGTGGAGGTACCCGACTCCTATATTCTTTATACACTTCCAAGTGTGGACAAGAATAAGTGTGGGGGAAGCTTTTATCAGTTCATAGCTTCACTTTTGCTTTATTGTACTAATATTTGTGTGAAGCTAGTGTTTCCAAAACGGAGTTATATGGAAGGATCCCCAACTTTTCCGATTATTGGTGTATGGGAATGAATCTTACAAGAAGCTAAGTCGGGCCGTCGACTTTAAAACAAGCGCTTAGTGGGAGGCAACCCACTAGGTTTGTATCTTTATCCTTATCTTTTTATTTTTTTTTTTTTGCTTTTATCTTTATTTTCTTTGTTTTTGCATATTATTTGCGGAATTTCCCACCTTGGACTTTCTTTGGACGATTCAATTTTACATTGAGGACAATGTAAAGTTTAAGTGTGGGGAGCATTTATATGTTTTAGTTTGTTTATGTATAAAAAAAAAAAAAAAAATCGGGAAAAATAGAAAAACCAAGAAAAAAATTTGTGCTTTTTGAACTCAAAATCTAGAAACTTGTGCCTTTAGGATGACACCATTAGTGGATGGAACCGTTTTGAATGCGAGGTGTTGAGGAACCAATTAACTAAAAGGGACGAACATAGCTCGAAATCACAAATTAACATGATAGTTGTTACCATATCTCGAATATCACCATATCACATTCTATTTTTATTTTTCCATATTTATCTATTGTTCTTTAAGTGCTTTGGTGGGTCACTAAAAATCGACGTGTTATTACTGCTAGGATGAAATAGAGTGATTGAGTTCTAAAAAAAAAAAAAAAATAAAAAAATGAAAAACATATGAAAAGAAAAAAAAAAAAAAAGGACCGGCCAATTAGACCAAAACGGAATAAAAAGACACTTGGGAATAGCGGTATGTGTGAAACGTAGTCCACTGTCTCCGTCGCCTAAACAAGCGTGGAATGCGGGATCCAAGGCAACTATCATGTACTTAGCTGACAAGGAAGCATGCTCTTGGATCCAAAAGATCTAATCATGCCGATCTAAAAAAAAAATTTGGATCCAGTTTGATCCAATCATATAAAAAAAAGAAGAAAAAAATTATTATTGTGTTGAATAAAGTCACTCTTGGTTCCCTTGTATATGCCAATTGATTTGATGTAGCATTCAGCACCCGGTAGCTCAATCCAATAGGATTAGGGTCATCTTAGCGGTGACCTTGACGGATATGGGAAACATCGAACACTTGAGAATATTCGCCAACATCTACATCTTTATCCATCTTCTTTATCTTTTCATTGTGATTGTGGTTTGTTAGTTTTAGAGTATTGTGGCTTGTTCAACTATCTAATTAGATTTTATTTACTAATATATGAATTGAATTTGCAAGGTACCTCCTCCTTTAGTCATTTTGGATTCGTTCATTGATTTGTCACGAATAGACGGAGTTTGAAATATAGGTTTTGTAGGTATATCTCTAGTAAACCTTCACGAGACTATAACTCGTCCACTAGGGACACCTAGGGGTTTAAAGGCTTGTTATTTATGCTAAAATTAACCGTAGCCTCGACGTCACGGAGTTGTATGTATTTGTTTTAGTTTTGTTTTGTTTGATTTGATCGAGGACTAGCAAAGTCTAAGTGTGGGGGAATTTGATAGGTGTAGAATACACTAGTATTTTCTATGAAGAGTTTATGCTTTCTTTGCTATTTTTCATGTGAATTATGTATCTTATGTGTGCGTTTGAGTTTTATAGGTGTTTTGGAGTCATTGGGGCAAAAGGAAGTGGAACTTCGGCTCAAATCCAAGATTTCTTCTCATCATCTCGAAGAGCACGAAAAGAGACGCCAATGGCGAAAGAGTGGAGTCAATCCGACATCGTATGAAGAATCTGGAAGCATCTGAAGCAAGTAGAAGGTGTCGAAAATTAGGGAACCTACAGAACTGTTATAGGCACCCAATTAATTTACTGAGGGCCACCTGTTTTGCACTCTACTTCTTATCTACAGAAGTTGGTCGAGATTTTCATTCGTTCCAGCTTAATCATGAGACCACCTCTGCACCAAGTCTGTCTGTAGCCGGCAATCCTTACGCCACGATGGCTCATCGATTAAAGGCGAAGGCATTGTGTGTTATATTGAGAACTGGAGAAGATTGGATATAGTAGCAGGAGACAAGATAGGGATGAAGAAGAGTTCGGTGCCATTGAAAGTTGGTGTTGCTTTTGCCATTGGTAATTGAGGATTGATCTTGATTTAGAAAGAATGAATGTTTAAGAACTATGGGTTCGTCTCAATCAGGGAAGGAGGTTTAGAATGGCTTGGAGATCAACCTCGGTGTTGTATCTCCATCATTAGCAAGGCCTTGAGACAAGGTGTTTGTGTGAATGCAGAATGACTAGCGACTTATTCTCTACCGGTGTTGTCGAGAAGAATACGAGGAAGATACCCAGGGAGAAGCTTGATAGAGCATGGCAGAGGGCAATAGAGTGATAGGAATGAGCTTGAACTGGAGATTTCAAAGGTGTCTTCTTTGTGACATTGAGTGATCTGAGAAGTTGGTTCTGGTGTTTTATGAATGACGAAGATGGGTTTGAGAAGAACAAGGAATTTGATCTAGCGGTATGTGGGTGCAACTCAATTGGTGGCTTAAGGTTATGATCTTTGGTGCTGCAATGAAAATGGTGATTGATTGGGTTAGTTGGTTGAGATGTCTCGATTGAAGCAACGAGATTAATGGGAAGATGGAATTGAAATTTGTGAAGTTTTAAGCGATGTTGAATCAAATGGAAATGGTGCTTCTTTATTACGGGAATGACTCGAATGGCTTGAATTAAAGCCGCAGAATGATTGATGGATCTCGAGTGCAGCAATGCGAGTGCAGCAAGAGGAGCTACAGGTGTATGATGCTACTGCGAGTTGAATGCATAAGATAATGCAGGAGTGAGGTGGAGCTGGTGGTTATGCTGTTGGCTGGTGGTTGTCAGGTGGCCTGAGCTGAGAAAGGATTTGCAGTCGAATTCCAGGGGAGACTGAAGTGGTGGTTGTGGTTTCAATAGTTGGAGCTACAGGTGTTGTTGGTAGCTGGTACCAGTGATAAATGGACTCAAGAAATGGCAGGCTGGGGTGCTGGTACTTAGAGTTGGTTTGAGCTAAATTGCAGTGCAAGAATGGAGATGGTTCAAGTGGGATTGCTTGTGCTAGCTCATTGCAGGCCAATGTAGAGATGGAGAGTTGTTGGTTCGGGGATGGATGTCGCGGGAGTCATGTTGCTCTTTCTTTGCTGTAGTCAGCAAGCGATACAGGCGAGTGGCGATTAGTTGGAGCCGCAAGTTGCAAGGTAGTGAATTGCGGGGATTTGAGTTATTGGGGCAGGTGAAGGCGGCAATAGATCGGGTGGTCTTTGTAAATTTGAGTCTATGTGGCGGCTCGGATCTTGTGTTTGGATCTTGTGCATAGAAACAATTGAAGGCGAGGTAGGCGCACTTTGTCTTTGTGAAGTTGGAAGAAGTGGCACGGAGAATTCGAGTCCGAGTGCAGGTAGCTGCGGCATGTGACGAAGGGGAGCGAGTGCGAGGTGTGTGGTTATGATTGTGATTGAAGTGTGAATGCTTGTGTTGCTTTTGCTATGAATGGGACTGCAATTTAGAGTTGTGCAATGAGCTGCGGGTGTCTTTGGATTGGTGAATTGACGAAGAGCAAGCATGTATGTATGCGGGGAATGGATTTTGAAGGCTGCGGAATTGTGCAGCGGAGGAACGGGGGGTGTGCCGGTGGTACTAGCTCGGGATGCGGATTTGGAACTTGAAGCATGAATCGCAATATTTGATGAATCGCGAGGGGTATGAGTCGGATGCAAGAATCGACGGCCGGACATATGAGCTACGCGTCACGCTTTGGGCGCGTTTTGCAAGAATTCAAGAATGGATGGTTCATATGTGATGTATTGCTTTGAATTGTGAGTGTTTGAATCTGAGAAAAGGACGGTGAGTTGCTGCGAGTTATGGTAGCCGGAGGCAAGTCCGGTAGATGGAGATGATTTTTCCGGTGACCGGATTAGGCGACAGGTGGCCGGATTCGGTGATGACGTCATCAATTCCGACACTTTTGGACCCAAAATTCCGAGAGACATATTTCTCACACATGGGCTTGGTGGACCAACTTGGAGACGGGTTTTGAAAGAATTAACCTAATTTTGGGAAAGTATCCTTATGGGAGAAAAGCATATAAATAGAACTTTTCTCTAAACCTAAATATATCTCCATTAGGAGACTTCTACTTGTTGTCAAGGGTTTCACATGATAGTTTTCTTCTTTGCTTTCTATGATGATTTCCAAAAACACAAGTAACTAAGTTTTTATTATTGGTTGAAGATGTAGTTGGATTTTGCAACCAAGTTATGATTTTTATGAATTAGTTTTCTCTCAATATTATCGTTTGATTTCTACGGGTTACAATAATTGCATGATTGATGGATTGCAATATGATTGAATGTTTGTTTAGTCGAGTCTAGAATTGATTGAACTCACATCCATATCTATAGCTATTTTAGGTTTTCATCGAGCGATAACCTTGAATACGAGTAGCATGCTATGATTCTAGGTTGTAGTGATGCATCCTTGTAATCATATGTAGAAATTGACCTTTGTTAAATTGTTTGCGCAATGTATTACAATTGCATTGATTAGCCTATTTAAAACTTAATGCTCTAGGAATTGAACTTGATTAGCGCAAGGCGTTAGGTTATTCTTTAGGTAGATTTCACATACAACCCTAATGTGTGTGTTGATAACTTTGGAAATTACGGAGTATTCTTGCAATAAGGTATTCTATGGCTTTTGATGATAGCGAGATTAAATACGAATTCTATTCATATATTCATAAACTTGTTTACAATTGAAGATGAAACCTTTATCCAATATTTTCACACCCTTGATTTGCGTACTTTATTTGCTTTTTTGTTTATTTTTATTTACACAATCGAGAAATCCTTGGTGTTTTATATAGGAAACCATAACAATTTGACAACCTAGACCTCTCGGGATCGATCCTTTCTTGCCCTTGCTATATTTATATTTTGAGTAGTAAGAAAGTGTAATTATATTTGTGTCGCTTACGACAGCGATCACTAGGTCATGGGGTTTTACGATTTTACCCCTTGTTTAAAAACTGTAGGATCATAATATCGCAACATACAAGACTCGCGGGATTAATAAACGACTATTGTCGCGAAGCGATCGCGAGAGCTAAAATAAACGATTTTAATGAACAACGGCCAGGTAAAACGTAAAGAAGACGTGAGACTGGCGAGGTTAAAAGTGTCGCGAGAATGAATGTTTGTGCATCTACTGCGACACTTCGCGAGACATTCCAAAAATAAAGGGTAGCTTAGCTGTCATCCACCATGTATTACCCTATATAAAGGGCTAAATGAGTCCAGAAAGAAGAGAGATCTTTTTGGAATTGTTAGGCAAGTCAATAGGAGAGAGAAAGTTTAAGAGTGCTTTAATTTCTAAGTGTAATTCCATAATCTGCAAAAACATTTCATGGATTCAATCAATAAATATTCTTGATCTTACTACTTTCAACGGTTAATTAAAGCAAAAATCGAGTAAGGGGTGTAGTGTGGGAAAACCCGCTCTACATATTTATTGATTTCATGGATTGAACCTGTGACCTTGTGGTTAACAGCCACACGCTCTAACCAGCTGAGCTATTCCAGTATTCTTCTCGAGTGAAACCCTTCTCGAGCAATTTCTGTTGAACTTCATCGAAAGAAGCTTTGTATGCACGACTAATGGCAGCCATTATCAGTATGGGAATGGATGGGAGGTTGAAGGTTAAGATCGGTGCTAGAAAGGATGAAGAAAAGATTTGCGATAGCGGGGAGCGCAAATTGCGGAAGGAGAGAGTCAAAGAAAAGTTGCGAGACAAACTAAAGGATGAAAAGAAGGGGAAAAGAAAACTATATATAGGGAAAAAGATCCTCGAGAAAAACGAGGTCATTTAATGCGAAAGAGACATGAATGGTCAAGAATAAGCGGTTGAAAGAGAACGTGTCAAGAAAAGACATTAATAATCAAAATCCGTGTAAAAGTACAAAACTGAAACAGATAAAGATAAGCGATCGCGGCAACAATATTGTAAAACTCTCATGATACTCTTCCCTCGCGGAGAAATATGAGGAGTGATGGGAGACGATACTTCGTATATATCTCAAAGAAGCTTCGGAACTTTGCAAAAGAATAGAGGCAAGTACGTACTTTTCAAGTCCGGTATTCATACACTCGTTCCTTCATCAACAAAAATCAAAGATTGCTACCACATGATTTTTCCTTAAAGATCGCTCTTCAAGCAATATTTAAGGAAGAAGAGGCAAGATGTAGGATCATAATATCGCAACATACAAGACTCGCGAGGATTAATAAGCAGCCTTTGTCATAGAGGCGGTCCTTGAGCTAAAATAAACGACGCAA
>JAJJWW010019214.1:0-30083 GCA_023531295.1 Papaver armeniacum | reverse complement strand
TCAAGAACGCGAAGAACAAAACACCACGAAGCGATGCGGTTCGCCCTACGGCATGGCGGTTAGAGAGAAAGTCGTTGAGTTGTTAACATTCTGATTAATTTATCGTTTACAGAATCTGGTGTTTGCAACATTTATAAGCGCTGCAAACACCTGATTTACATCATTTTCTCCATATTCATCATTTGTAACCCTTTGAGCATAAATGAAATCAAATTTTGAGCGTGTTTCCAACATGATGAGCGGCTAATTCTCTCGTAACCAAGGCAATGGATTGATAGGTGTAGAATACACCTAATTTACTATCTAGTAGTTTATGCTTTCTTTGTTATTTTTCTTGTAAATTATGTATTTTACGCTTATTTTGAGTTTTGTAGCTACTATAGAGTCACACGGAGGAAAAGAAGAAGAAATCACCCCAATTTGAGCCAAAAGGGCAAAAAGGTCATTTCTGACGATTGATATATGGAGCCCATTGAGGTTAAGGGGCGACCAATTTGGAGGAGTACTAAAGCCAGGCCCCAGAGGTTAAGGGGGTTTCCAAGTAGGATGGCCCATCATTTGTGAGGGTGGTACCTATCCTGGGTGTAAATATCCACCCAAATCACTTCAACCCTAAAATCGATTTCTCACAATCACTTCACTGAACTTAAAAGCAATGACTGCTCGCCGAGAGAGATCGAGGAGAAATCGAGAGGAGCCAAGTATCACAATTCGAGAGACAACAGAGATGATGAGAAGATGATGGTGATGTTGTTGTTGGTTTCCGGAAGAACAAGAAATCCTGTCACCAAGATGAGCAAAAGGGGATCTGAGATTTACAAATTGAAGATGGAAGAAATTAAAATTGAATTTACAACCATGGATGTTGCGGTCGAGATTTAGTAGAGCAGATGTAGATGCTGTCGAATTGTGAGACAGAGAGAAGGATGGGGTTTGTGTTGATTTTTGATAAACCGAGAGAGAAAGGTGGTTCTGGTGGTAATGGATGAATCGGGTTTGAAGAATTGAAGACTACGCTGATGTTGAGAAGATGGGTTTGATTAAGAATATAGAGAAGATTGAGATTGGGTTTGCGCTAATTTGAAGAATGGTGGTGGTCTTAGGTTCGATGAATTCAAGCATATCCTGTTGATGGTTGCTGTTGTGAGATGAAGAAGAGATATGAAGAGAAAGCGAAGATGGGTTTACGGTGGCTAATTGTTGTTGAATCTAGGATAAAGCTCAAGATGGTTGAGACACCGCTGTTATGAAGGTGGAGCCGCATGATGGTTCTCGTGGTGATGTTGATATGACCAAGTGGTGCGCGTCAGGAATTATGAAATGATGCTTGGTGAATTTGGGTTTGATTGAGTCATGACTGCGAACGATAGAGGGAGTTGGTATATGAATCGAAATCGAGCATTAAGGCCAAGCTAGTGTTGGCCTCGAACTCCGGTGGTTTTCACGCTTTGGCGGCAGCCGTATGGTGCGCCGTATTATTGCAGGTGTGAAGTTGCAATGGCCGGAAGAGGGATGTACCGAGTTGATGGTGATGCAGGGCCGAGAAGGTTGAGCCGAGTTGCAAAAATGTGTTAGAATGGGACCCAAGGTGGTAGTCTTCTTGTTGCACGAGATTGTGCTTGAGTTGAGAATGACAGTGGAAGCGAGAGAGACTGCAAGGCTGGATTGGCTTGAGCTGTGGATTGGAGTTGCAACTCAGGTGGTTTTGAAGGATGTTATGAGCTGAACTGGAATTGAGTGAGTGCTTGTATTGATGTGTCTTGTGGTTAGAAATCGTGATGAATGTTTAGGTTGCGCTTGTCTTGGGCTTGTGATGCACAAAGTGGAGTCTTTGTGCAATGATGCAACTACGGGTATTGGAGTTGATTGCCATAGCTTGATGTTTCGCAAATGGAGAAAGTGCAAGTTGAGATGGAAATGGGAATGTTTTTGTGATGCCGCCATGGTCACAAATGGCCGAGCCGGAATGGGTTTGAGTTTGCTATACAAAGGAAGGTGTAGCCATCGGGCTGGTAGTAATGCACAAGGATTGTGCTATATACGGTCAAAGCAAAGGCAATAGCCCGGCCATGTCGGTTCAATCAGACCCGATATACGACTACATCCGACACACCAGTGACTCCGTTCTTAGGCCGACTGGGGTTTAATCAGACAGTGACTCCAAATACGACTCACACAACCTTGGCCCGACTTGAGTTGACTCGACCGATTCGCTTGACCCGATCCGACTCGCAGTTGACCCGTTGACCGGTTTGACTTTGCTTGGCCACCGAGCTAGTTTTCCGCGACTTTTCCTGCTAAATTCCTACCACAATCCCATTTTCCCAAGGAGCAAAAAAAATTCCAAAATTTTCTATGGACTTCTCTCATGGGTGTGAAGACTTGGGCTAGGAAATCGATGGAGAATTGGACTCAAATTTGGAAAGAGAAGGTGGAAGAGTTGAGAAAAGCTTGGAATTGGAAATTGAATTGCAAAAGGAAAAGGATTCTATTCCTTAGAGATTTGGAGAATATTGAAGCCTATAAATAGAGAAGTTTTCTACAACTTCTACACATCTCTACACACACAATTTTTTTCTTTTCTTATTCTTTGTGTGAACTTTTAACATGAGTAGCTAATTTTATTGATTGAGGATGAATTCCTAGTTCTTAATATGATTTGAGTTTTTGTTTTTAATTCTATCTTGAAGTTTTCACATGATTATCGTTTGTTTTTACTAATAGGAATGATCTTAAAGACATTCATGATTGATTGATAGATTGTTTAGGTGGCCAACTAAATTGATTTATTAATTTGATCTAAAGCTAGTGGAAGTTAGGAGATAAGTAATCGTTTCTTGACTCTTTACATAAGTAGCAAACACGAGACCTTGCGAGGGATTCCGTGGAGCAATTGTGTGTAGAAACAACGCTAGAAAGTGAACCAAGCGAACCGAGTTTAACTACTAGTACTAAACCTAAATTCATAGATCTTAATGCATTCAGGGAATTACATCTTGTAAGCGAACCTCGGGTGGTTCTTTTGAATAGAATCGATAACTAAGCGGACCTGTTACTCGGTGAAATTAGGGATTTTGGGGCTAGCTAAGCTGCACTGCCATCCTACGGTTGGTGATAACTGTGACTAATAACAAGTAGAAGAGAACATAACTTTAATCATTGTTTCAGAACGAAGAAGGATTCCTTGATCTCGTCTCTCTTATTGCTTTCAACTTTATCTTTTAATTGCTTTGTTTATTTTCTTTTACTTTTACACCCCCTTTGTGACAATTTTTACAACTAGAATCTCGTGCTCCTCGTGGATCGACCTTGACTACCCTATATTACTTGTTAATTAGGTATTAAAGTATTAATTAATTTGTTGTGGTTACGACACGCATCAAATTTTGCGCCCGCACCGTGGGAGCAAGAGCAAGCATATTACAGACAATCAATACGGTTTTCAACCTCAACATTATGACAACTTCCAACCATCCTTAGGATACAATCAAAACCAATATTTTGGCTATGATAAATTTCCTACAGAACCTTATGGATATTCTCATACATATCAACAACCTTATGACGGGTATGTAAGTGGACAATCACAAGGATGGGAGGATAGTTTTTATGATCGTAAATTCTCTAGTTTTGCGTATAAGATGTTGGCCATGATTGGGGATCTTTCAACAAAAAGATGCAAGAATCACATCGAGAAATTCAAAGGAATTCGGAGAAAATATACGAACAAATTAACAAACCTTTGGAGACTTATGATGGCCCTAGCAGTGTAGATTACTTTCGAGCCTTGATCTTAATAATGATCAATCACCTATTCAAAAGGACGAGCTTGAGGAAGATGCATTTATTGCTTGGCAAAACTTTCTTAAGGAAAGATGGGAGTCCGCGGAAGTGTATGAATGTTCGACAATGAGGTAGTTATTCAACTCCTAGATCATAATAACGATCCTTCACCTATTCAAAAGGAGGAGATTGGGTGTGACTTACCTATTGTTATAAACGGTGTAACACTCGCATGAAGATCTTACAATCTATACCGATGAAATTCATTTTTGTGAATGGCCCGATTCCGATGATGAGAATGTTGAAGAGATGATGCTAGAGGATGAAACCACATTCATTGATTTTGTGGAAGACCCAATTGAACTTGCGAATGATTTTAATGATGCCGAGACTTTGGTTAAGGTAGAAAACGACGAAGAATGGTTGCAAGGTTTAATAGAGGACCACGATATACAAGAGGTAAGTAATTCACTTGAATTTTTTTTAAGGATGACGAGGATTCTATAATACAAGAAATTGTGCAAGGTTTGTCTAACCCTTGCCTATTGATTCTTCTCCTTTACCTCTTATTGGTTTGAATGTATGTGCTTCAAAGTATTTTTGGATGATTTTGTTTCTAGATATCCACCATTGAAACACTTGATTCTAACACCATGCAGTGTTTGCTAAGAGGAATACATGGAAGTTCCGAATTCTATGTTCTTTATACACTTCCGAGTGTGGACGAGAATAAGTGTGGGGGAAATTTCTATCGTAGCGATAATTTCACTATTATTTTCTTGTGCTAACATTTGTATGGAGTTATTGTTTGCAAAAATGGTATTATGGGTGGATCCTCAAATTTTCGATTGTTAGTATATGGGGAATGAATCTTACAAGAGCGAGTGGCCGTCGACTTTAAAACAAGCGCTTAATGGGAGGCAACCCATCGGTTTTGTATTTCTTATCCTTTTGCTTTTATTATTTCTTTTCTTGTTTCTTATCATGTTAAAATTTCCCACCTTGACTTTACTAGGAGGATTCAATTACATTGGAGGACAATGTAAGGTTTAAGTGTGGGGAGTGGTTAAGCATGTTTTTAAAACAAAAATTACAAAAAAATTAAAAATTTTGAAAAAAAAAAAAGAAGGTTTTACTTAAAAATTCCAACTTTTAAAGATTTTAGAGTCACTAGCATACTTCTAGGTATGTTTACATAGAGATTTTGACCGACATAATTGAACTTGGAAATGTTAGAGAACTACATTCGGATTTCTTGTTTGTTTTGAGTGTTAAATAATGGATTTAATCATGCCGGTGATGCGGGTTGGTGCAGGGAGAAGTGCGTTATTAGAGTTCTTTGATTAATCATTAGTGGAGACTACCCGTATTCATATCATGTGAGGCACCGACCAGAATTTTCCATCTACTAAAGAGCTTCTTTTGAGTGTGTGTCACCGTCGTTAATTAGGGTAATGGTGAGCTACCCAACCTCCTGACCAATAAAAGCACTACTCTTTGATCTCTTGAGTGCTAATTTTGTCAATCATGAGGGTGACGTCCATGGATGAAAGCTTCCTTCTTGTAGTTCGATTTGCGCTAGCACCATTCTCTCTCTCGACAACAACGGATCCATAGAAACACTCTCATCATCAACAAGGAGCCGACACCAAAATCTACAAGGAAAGTTGGAAAAGTTTAAGGTTTACAAAATGTAACGAGAAAAGAGCAAATTTCAAATACAAGTAAAGCAACATACAAAGAGCGGATTTTACATATATGTTGAAGACTTACATTACAATGAGGTAATTTTATATCCAAGTATAAAGACTTATTCATGAAAGCGAAGAAAAGTAAAAGGTGAAAATTTTTGAAGTTTATGATTTCAAGACGATACAAGTTGTGAAGAATCAAGTGGTAAAATACTTCTCCCACGGCCATGGTTTATTTTTTGTATTTAATTTCTTTTGTTTAAACAAAAAAAAAAAAAAAAAAAAAAAAAAAGAAAATAAGATGAAAAGAAAAAGAAAAAAAAAAAGAGAGAAAAACAAGAGAAATATTTGTTTTATTAATAAGCCGTGGGGAAGGAAAATAGATAAGGAAGTTTCAAGCGACAAGGATTTTTAAGGTAAAAGAGTTAAAAATTGTTAAGGACTTATGAAATTCGAGGGTTTATCATCAATAGTTGAAACCGAAGACCAAGAAGTTAAAGACGAGGAACGGAAGACGTTTCTATTGGATGCCGAGAGTGTGTTATCATAATTGGCGATCGGATGTGAAGGTGAGTAAGTAATCTCATCCTCGATAAATAATGGTTGATTTCCTTTCTTAGAGATCATTCAAAAATGGTTTTTCAAAAATGTTAAAAGATGTGGGTTTTTAAAAATATTTGAAGTTGTCCTTCCCACCATTCAACGTGTCGCAGATTTCTCTCTTCATTCCTACCGCACACATGTGAGAACCATAAAAAGCCATCTTTTTGAGTGCAATTATCATAAAATCTTATTTGGTGAGGCAGAAGTCGAGGCGAAATGCTTATTGATCGTTTCTCAAACACGTGTTCTCTCATTATGGTGTGGTTATTTCTCACTCAACATTTAAGAACGAGAATATGTTCTTTAGTATTTCTAACTTCTTATTACTAGCATGCAGAAACTCTATGTCCTCATAGTTTTTTTTTTTTTTGATACTTGTGACGCTCAAAACGCTTTGGGAAGTTGTGAGTTTTTAGTTTGATTTGCTCGAGGACTAGCAAAGTCTAAGTGTGGGGGAATTTGATAGGTGTAGAATACACCTAATTTACTATCTAGTAGTTTATGCTTTCTTTGTTATTTTTCTTGTAAATTATGTATTTTACGCTTATTTTGAGTTTTGTAGCTACTATAGAGTCACACGGAGGAAAAGAAGAAGAAATCACCCAATTTGAGCCAAAAGGGCAAAAAGGTCATTTTACAGGCGATTGATATATGGAGCCCAGTTGAGGTTAAGGGGCGACCCAATTTGGAGGAATACTAAAGCCAGGCCCGCAGAGGTTAAGGGGGGTTTCCAAGTAGGATGGCCCTTATCATTTTAGGGTGGTACCTATCCAGGTGTAAATATCCACCCAAATCACTTCAACCCTAAAATCGATTTCTCACAATCACTTCATTGAATTTAAAGCAATGCCGATTTGAGAGAAGATCGAGGAGAAATCGAGAGGAGTCAAGATCACAATTCGAGAGACAACAGAGATGATGAGAAGATGATGGTGATGTTGTTGTTGGTTTCCGGAAGAACAAGAAATCCTGTCACCAAGATGAGCAAAAGGGGATCTGAGATTTACAAATTGAAGATGGAAGAAATTAAAATTGAATTTACAACCATGGATGTTGCGGTCGAGATTTAGTAGAGCAGATGTAGATGCTGTCGAATTGTGAGACAGAGAGAAGGATGGGGTTTGTGTTGATTTTTGATAAACCGAGAGAGAAAGGTGGTTCGAAGTGGTAATGGATGAATCAGGGTTTGAAGAATTGAAGACTCTGTGATGTTGAGAAGATGGGTTTGATTAAGAATATAGAGAAGATTGAGATTGGGTTTGCGCTAATTTGAAGAATGGTGGTGGTCTTAGGTTCGATGAATTCAAGCATATCCTGTTGATGGTTGCTGTTGTGAGATGAAGAAGAGATATGAAGAGAAATCGAAGATGGGTTCTGGTGGCTAATTGTTGTTGAATCTAGGATAAAGCTCAAGATGGTTGAGACACTGCTGTTATGAAGGTGGGAGCCGCAAGATGGTTTCCCGTGGTGATGTTGATATGACCAGTGGTGCTGCTGCTTCAGGGAATTATGAAATGATGCTTGGTGAATTTGGGTTTGATTGAGTCATGACTGTGAACGATAGAGGGAGTTGGTATATGAACTGAAATCGGAGCAGCAAGGCCAAGCTAGTGTTGGCCTGAACCTGGTGGTTTGCAGTTTGCAGTGGCAGCTGTATGGTGCGCTGTGTATTGCAGTGCAGGTGAAGTTGCAATGGCTGGAAGAGGTATGTACTGAGTTGATGGTGATGCAGGGCTGAGAAGGTTGAGCCGAGTTGCAAACAGTGTTAGAATGGGACTGTGAAGGTGGTAGTGCTGCTGTTGTACATGATTGTGCTTGAGTTGAGAATGACAGTGGAAGCGAGAGAGACTGCAAGGCTGGATTGGCTTGAGCTGTGGATTGGAGTTGCAACTCAGGTGGTTTTGAAGGATGTTATGAGCCGAATGGAATTGAGTGAGTGCTTGTCTGGCTGTGTCTTGTGGTTAGGACTGGTGATGAATGTTTAGGTTGCAGTTTGTCTTGGGCTTGTGATGCACAGTGGAGTCTTTGTGCAATGATGCAACTACAGGTATTGGAGTTGATTGCCATAGCTTGATGTTTCTGCAAATGGAGAAAGTGCAAGTTGAGATGGAAATGGGAATGTTTTGTGATCTTTGCCATGGTCACAATGGCGAAATGGGAATGGGTTTGAGTTTGCTATACAAAGGAAGGTGTAGCCATCGTATCGTGGTAGTAATGCACAAGGATTGTGCTATACACATCGCCAAAGCGATAACATGCTGGGCCATGTCAAAGTTCGGTCGGCACTGTGATATACCGACTACATCCGACACACCACCTCGGTTCTTAGGTGACTTGGGTTTAATCGGACAAATGACTTCGGCCATGACTCACACAACTCGGTCTGACTTGAGTTGACTCGACCGATTCGATTTGACCCGATCCGACTCAGAGTTGACCCGTTGACCGGTGACCGGTTTGAATTTGCCGGTCACCTGAGCTAGTTTTCCGGCGGCTTTTCCGGCCAAATTCCGGCCACAATCCCAGTTTTCCGGCGAGCAAAAAATTCCAATTTTCTATGGACTTCTCTCATGGGTGTGAAGACTTGGGCTAGGAATTGGATGGAGAATGGACTCAAATTTGGAAAGAGAAGGTGGAAGAGTTGAGAAAAGCTTGGAATTGGAAATTGAATTGCAAAAGGAAAAGGATTCTATTCCTTAGAAGATTTGTGAAGCCTATAAATAGAGAAGTTTTCTACAACTTCTACACATCTCTACACACACAATACTTTTCTTTTCTTATTCTTTGTGTGAACTTTTAACATGAGTAGCTAATTTTATTGATTGAGGATGAATTCCTAGTTTTTAAACATATGATTTAAGTTTTTGTTTTCAAATTCTATCTTGAAGTTTTTCACATAATTATCGTTTGTTTTTACTAATAGGAATGATCTTAAAGACATTCATGATTGATTAATAGATTGTTTAGGTGGCCAACTAAATTGATTTGTTAATTTGATCTAAAGCTAGTGAAAGTTAGGAGATAAGTAATCGTTTCTTGACTCTTTACATAAGTAGCAAACACGAGACCTTGCGGAGGGATTCCGTGGAGCAATTGTGTGTAGAAACAACGCTAGAAAGTGAACCAAGCGAACCGAGTTTAACTACTAGTACTAAACCTAAATTCATAAATCTTAATGCATTCTCGGGAATTACATCTTGTAAGCGAACCTCAAGGTGGTTCTTTTGAATAGAATCTGATAACTAAGCGGACTGTTACTCAGTGAAATTAGGGATTTTGGGGCTAGCTAAGCGTACCTGCTATCCTACGGTTGGTGATAATCAGACTAATAACAAGTAGAAAAGAACATAACTTGATTCATTGTTTCGTAACGAAGAAGGATTCCTTGATCTTGTCTCTCTTATTGCTTTCAACTTTACCTTTTAATTGTTTTGTTTATTTTCTTTTGCTTTTTACACCCCCCTTTTGTGACAATTTTTACAACTAGAATCTCGTGCTCCTCGTGGGATCGACCTTGACTACCCTATATTACTTGTTAATTAGGTAGTAAAGTATTAATTAATTTGTTGTGGTTACGACACGCATCATGGATGAAGCTATTCACACATGAACAATGGGTAACTATTTTATTTTCTCTAATATTTAATTATAATTCACTCAATCACTGCTTTTGCAGAGTTCTTCAAAGTTTACATAATTTTCTTCATTAGTTGTGATCAATTAGATAGGTTATGCTTTGGTTAGATAATCTATGCTTAGGGATACAATTAATTTTTGAGAATATGTTTGATTATTTGTGGATTAAGAAATAAAGGATTAAAAGGATAATTAGAGTTATGAAATATTTGATATCATTCATGTGTAATAGTGGATTCTAGTGTCTTGCTTATATTCCTAATATCTTGAAATCAATCTTGAATCAAATTTTCTTTTTCTTTTTTTTGAATTTTTATTAAATCTAAAATCTTTTGCTTTCACAAGTCTCAACGAACCTTATTACTACAACATTATTGAGTCTCATCAATAGTCCACACTCTTTATGCAGCCTTGGTTTTGTAGATGTTTAACTAGCTGGTCAACTAGAATTTTTATTAATTATTTTATATATAATATTTGATCGTTTGACTACGACATCAAGAATGAAAGTTGTATCCCAGAAATAGAGATAAAAACCCTTCAAGAATGAAAGTAGAGGTGAGCGACCATTTAACTAAGACCAATCCACATTTTAATGGGTGAATACCTGATTTGTCTCTTGGAAAATTGAACCTGAATAGATTCATACCGACAAATATTTTGATTTTGATTGTTGAAAGACGTTGTGTTACTCTTGTTATGTTAAAATTACTTAGCTTTCCGTGATCCAAGCTGACGGTGTTAAGGGTGCACAGAAACCGAGCCGAAAACCCGGACCGACCCGGAACCGTACATGTTTTTGTACCGAACCGAGGAAGGGGTACATGTACCGTTCCAAAAAATAGAACCGAGTCTAGGGAGGTACAGGTACCGATCCTATCCAAGTCCTGCATCAATGTACCGAGTAGTAATAGACGTTAGATTTAGGGGTAATAAACTAATAATAGCCATTAGATTTAAGGGTGGTATATATAGAACAATAAGGCTAGGTTTTTTTTTTTTTTTTTTTCCGTCTTCTCTCTCTGAGTAGGAAGAACTCCATTAGATTTACATGGAAGAGTTTTCTTCTCTTCTCCATTAGACTTCAAGTCCACGAACACCAGATACACTTACACCACCAGGTACACTTACACCACCTCTCGATCCAGAAGAAGAAGAAGAAAAAATTTCAAATTTGAGTCCATCAATGGTGTGCTTGTTAGCTTAATTTTGTAAATTAATCAAAACCCACTTCAATATTTTAGTTTATTAATCATGGGTTGTTTGTGGTTTTTGATGATTTGCAGTATTAGAAGAGGAAAGATCAACAACCACTTTTTTGAAGCTGTACTGAGAATCCAAAAGCGTAAACGGTAAACCCCTTATCATCTCTGTAACCTTCTCTCATTAGTTGATTCAAGCATATAGGTTATGATTGATGGAGGTAATGAAATCTTAAAGATTTTTGCATGTTGTGATTTTGCTGAATTGATGCTTTTAGGGTTCAATTTATTGGTACAGAGTCAAAACTCAATCTCTAAAATTTGTGCATGTGATTGATGCTTTTGTCTTTGTTATTGTTACATTATTGATTTGATTTGGGTTTTATAATTTTAGTTGATTGTCAGATGACTCTTTTTTAGTAGAGTGGGGTTCTTTAATATGGGTTCTGTCAAAAGCCAAAACTAAATTGGGTGATTGATGGATGAGACATGGGGTAGCAATAGCATATACAAAAGGGGTTAGAAATAGGCAAAGTTCTGTGTTATTTATGTCGAATATTTGGTTGAAATGTGCATTAATTTGATCTGTATGTAGTTCCCTGTCATCTAATTTCCCTTGAATGTGAATCTATTTTACCAAGTTCAACAATACAGAGGTATCTCATGTTAGTCCAACCTAATCTACATTGACAATCTAAGTGATTAGTTTTGCAATTCAGGATATTTACCTAAACAGTTTGATGTAAACAATGTTAGACCATTAGTTGTATACTTGTATGCTCTTTTCGCATTTGGGGGAAACTGATGTTATCTTTTTTTAGGTGTTTTACATTGCGGGTTTCTTCTTCTTTGAAAGGAAGTCTTGATACAGCAAACCCTAGCTCTAGCTACTTTGGATTGATTTTGGTGAATACTGCTAAAACCTTACACATTTGCTTTTGTAATTCTTTGTTTTTCCCCTTCAAATCTTTGTTTGTGTGTAATTTTGCTTCTTCTTCTAAATAAAAATGTGATATCTTCTAGGTTATGATGATTATACTCCAGTTTCAACATGTTGGTTTGCAGTTTGCTTCATTATTTCATTTCATGTTTTGCTGATCTATGTTTCTTTCTTGTATTGTGCTCTGACTTGATCAAGTGCATTGTTGCAGGTAATCTTGATTAGTTGCTGAAGTTTGGAGCTATTGAAACTCTGTTATTGGACTAGAGACAGTACAACTAGTTGTTCTTACTGAGGTTAGCTACTGAAACTCTGTTTTGTACTCTGTTAATAAGCCAACTAGCCAACTATGCACAACACACATTACCATTGCTTTGCACACAAAGCTGGCTAAGAAAGCCAATACAAATTGATCTTCTATCTGAATACATACCAGATGACAATTCCGAAGTTGAAGAAGGTAACATACTAACATATACATATTACATTATTACTTGTTTTTTAGCATTAATAGACATAAACTAATAGTTACTAAACTTTATTACTTGTTTTTGCGGCGTTACTTGGTCCTATCAACAATAATGCCACCACCAGGTCCCTTTGCCATGGAATAGATTTTTCAAGACTTTGTATTTGCCATTGATATCGGTCTTACTTGTTACATTTTACCACCACTGTCCATTCTGGTGCTCTTGCTACTTGTTACTTTGACTCTTTTGCTACTTGTTAAGACTACTTGTTTAGTTGTGTGTGTGAGTGACTATGTATGTCGATCTTTGACTCTTTGCTACTTATTACTTTTTTTCATTTTTCAAGACTTGGTATTTGAGACTTTTCTTTGCTAGTATTAATATTATTGCTACTTGTTGTTAGTTGTTAATTGTTATGTATTGTGCTTTGAGATATTTCTTAATAAATTGTTGCTCGAAGAAATGTGGTTCTTAACGGAAAAAAAATTGTCCTGACAAATTAAGGACCGAGACTAGTACCGAAACCGTACACAGTGCCGTATTGGTTCCGAATAGTACCGAACCGAGGTACGGGGTACATGTCTTAGTCCAAAAAATAGGAACCGAGGCTAGGAGGTACATGTACTCGGTCTCGGCAAGAACCGAGCCTGTGCCGTATTGGTCCCGAATGATACCATTGACTGAGTTCGAAACTCTTCATCATCAAATTCTTTACCGATCAAGAAAAAAAAGTGATCCAAGCTTTAAAACTAAATTATATTATTCTTGTTATACCGATCAAGAAAAAAAAAGTGATCCAAGCTTTAAAACTAGATTATATTATTCTTGTTATACATTTACCTCATGGATGTCAAATCGAGGGATAATGAATTAGACGTGGGTAAAAATCTCAAATTCCTCACTTAGATGGTCATGGGCAGGTGATACCAAATCCGCATCCACCATTACGTTGCTCACCTCTAGGCGGGTTATGGTCACCTATATATTTCTACTATCTAAAAGAACCTCGTTTTAAGGCATAGTAAAACTTTCAGGGCATACTGAATAAAGACAAAAACGGGTTGGAAATAGTAAAATCAAAATCCCCTTAACCAAATATTTTTAGTAATGACAAATTTGCCCTTTCAGTATTAGTGTTAATAATCTTGATTAGTGAACAATAATCTTGATTAGTGATTTAGATAATTTAGTTATAAAAGTTTGTGTAGATGAAAAATTTTGAGGAAGAAAAAAAAAAAGTTAGGTTTTTTTTTTGGAAGGAGAGTGTGAGTTTGAGAAAATACATAGATGGGGAACTCAATGCTTCTAATACAGTACACTTTTATTTTATGTTTAATCTCACTTTTGTAGCTTCAAATCTTCAAAAGTTTGAATTTTTACACCATGGTTCGACCAACCCGGGAATATGTTCGGTTTATATTTATCAGTAGAACCCACCTGCTTTTGTACAAATGAAGAACAGGTTAAGCTAGCCGTAATTTTTTTAAGTTAGTCACCGAACCTCTATATTGTAACTTCGCGCCTATTTGCTAGTTCATGGTTCACTTATTTGGAAGTTTCATAACAAGCCGAACATATTCCCCGAGAGTTTTGGAAGAAAACATGTTAATGGTTCGCCTTATTTAGTGAATATCGTATATGCCGAACCTCTTTGAAATATCTGGATAAAAAACAAATCAATAGGTTCTATTAGCCCGAAAAAGAAAATATAAAGCCGAACTCAACAACTATCGCTTGATTCTTAAACACAATGACATGTTCGAAACTTATATATTACAAAAATACTTTCAAAACCGAACTCTTATACGATTTATAAAAATGAAACAACGAATGTTGGCGAAAATAGTTTTATCGAATACGCCAACCCCTATGCATCTCTAACTTTGACTAGGTTCTTACTTAAAATTTCTTAAAATTTCATGCCGAACTGTCTCCTCTCTACACGTCTGAGAAGCTTTTGTGAATAACGGTTCGGCTCAAAACGCAACTTAATTTTGAGCCAGAACCCAAAGACTCTTGTAATCGTCAAAAACCCTAATTTTTTTTTGGGATTAAACCCATTTAATCGGCGAAAAAAATGCAAATAAAAGATTGGGTTTGTAAAACTTATTTTCTTATCCTCATTTACGGAGTTGGAGATGCAGTTGGTTCAATTTCTGGTTCGATTGGTGGTTGATTTTGAGTTTCTACACCTTCATCTTCAATTGGTTCTTCTTCTTCAATTGATGGTCTCGGTTTTCCTAGTCCACGCTTTTCTCTTTGTACGAGTCATTATGTAGTTCGGGTTAATCGACGATCAAATTTTTACGAATCGATGATTAATCATGGCGATGAAATTTTTTTTCATGGAGGGAAGAGTTCAAATAGAGGAGGAAAAAGAGATGTTAGGAAACTGATTTTGATTTTTTTAGAAAAATGATTTTAGGTTTTTGTATTGAGGGTAAGGGTAGATTAGTAATTGAACTACCCATGGGGTACCCCTTATAAGGTCACCCAAGATGGGATTATTGTTTTGTATGCCCAGAACGTATGCCATAAAACAGGGTTCATCTAAAACGAATCTGGTGGGCCTGAGAGGGAGGTCCAGATATCCATGTGTTTTGAGACAAATGTTCGGACCCAAACCCGAGTAATAATTTCGGAACTTGTCGACAAGAAAGTTTGATCCATGATTCTCTCTGTGTACAACTTTAGTTTTAGGGTTCGTTTATGGTCTGTGAAGTTCCCCAAATTCCATTTCTCTAAGTTATGGCGGTGGCGCCAAAGAGGAAGTGCAATTCCATCTGCATAATTGATGATGAAGAAAAGTACAACAAGAAGAAGAAGATGAAGACCATATTCAGAGATTTCAATTATTTATTACACTCAACTCCTCTTCCTCAAGATAAAAGAATTCTAGTTCCGGAGGACCTAATAGTCGACAACGTTTTGACGAGATTACCAGCTTGGGCTCTTTCCAGATTCAGGTATGTAAGTAAGTTTTGGCGCAATTCTATTGACAACGATATAAGATTTGCCGCACGACACTTTGCTCTTCATCAGCAGAATAAAAATCTCGTTTTTACTCTCCTTAATGTTAATAGTAATGGTGGGAAAAGTGTTGTTTTTTTCAATTTACAAGACAATTTCAAGGGTAAGGATTATGATGATGGTGTGTTTATTGATATTGAATTATTAATGGACTTAAATTTCATTGTAACAACCGAACTAGTAGGTTACTGTAATGGGTTAGCTTGTTTTAAAACCGGTGGAGATAATGGATCTGGTGGGATAAATGTCGTTAACCCAATTAGGCGTGAAACACTTGTCCTCAATTATTCCATTCCTCCTGGTGCTGAATATCTGTGTCATGGTTTTGGTTTTGATTCGTTGTCGGGAGAATATAAGAGTGTAGCTATCTATACTAATACTAGTACAAGGATCAATACTAGTAACTTTCAGGACGAGGAGGAACAGGTGTTCGTTTGCATGGTTATTACATTGGGAACTAGTTCATGGAGAAAGATAGTTACTAGAAATTCTGATATCTCATCACCACCTGGTTCTTCTCCTTTCCCCAGTAAAATGGTAACAAAGCTTGGAAAAAGATCAAAGATCGGCCACCCTATGCGGGGGTGATCTATTCTGGAGGATAACCAACTATACACAAGGTATAACAACCGATGATACTGGTGATGAGAATGTTAATGGCGATCCTAATGGTAATGGTGAAGGTGGTCATATCAATGGAGTTCCTAATGCTGGTCATAATATTAACGGAATTCTAATGGTGGAGGTAATATGAATAGAGTTCCTAATGGTAACAATAATGAGATTGAGGAAATGCTGCTCTCATTTGACATCCACAACGAAAGATACAGTTCATTCGACTACCAACTAGACAAACTACTACCATATCGACTGACCGTCACCTTATAACATTGGATCATCATCTTCTGGAGTTTAATGGATATCCTTGTGTTGCACGTTCGGAGAAGATATTGGTAAACAAAAGTATCATCATCATCGACGCCGTAACTGTGATGATGATCAAGGTAGTTTTGTTGCTGTATGTTCAAGGTTCATCTGTATTTACTGGAGGACAAGGTGCAGCAAGTATGGGTTAAAGAAACTATATTTTCGATAATTCTCAAGAAGACAGCCTTACTACCACCCCCTACAGTCGTTTTTGAGACTACAACCGCTACTACCCTCCTACACGTATATTGAGTTTATCTGATCATGTGTTAGTGTATTGGTTTGATGGGGAATGTCTTATATACTGGAATCCCAAAATGAATCATGTCAAGGTTGCAAAGGCCCCCTCTCCTGTTCCAAGAGAAGTCGGGATATTTTTGAATCTAAGAAAAACGGAAGCTGCCCAGGCCGTGGAATTGGTGAGGATGATAATATTCATTGTCCATACATTGATTATCAGCTGCATGCTCAAGTGGAGAACATCCTCTCTGAAATCCTTCATTCCTCAAGGAGGAGGAACTGTACGAGGTGTATTTGAAGGTAGAGGTATATTTCAAGATTATTTAAAATCAAATTTAGAAAATTTTCCTGCAGGATGGATGATGACTGCAGGAAAACCAGTAAAATATTATGCATTCGATTAGTTAGTTTGTGTGTCCCATGATTCGACCTCGATCCGTCATCCGGTACTTTCCAAGTTAGAGAATTGTTCAATGCAACTACTCAATATGCTCACTCAGGTTTTTAATCTCTCCAATAAGATTAGCTATTTGCATGAATTTAGGCAGTCACATTGTTATTTTTGGTTCTCTTGGTGCACTATCAATTATTTTTGGTTCTGAGTTGAGGGTTTCTGAAAACGGTTAGCATTATAGAAGAGATTATGTACTGGATTTCTGGAGCTGAGATTGAAACTCACTTGGGTTTTTGACGGAATTCTTTGTTGATTGGTACAAATAGGCTTTTGGAGGTGAAGATTTTAGGATTCCTGATGAGATTGCAGTGAAATGATTAGAAACTGCCATGATAGGAGGTATTAAGAAAACTGAACCCTGGAATCTTAGTTCAGAAATTGAACAGAGAGTGAAATTCAAGGACCACCTTCCAGCTTACAGAATACTTAAAATCTTGGTTCGACTTTCCATTGGTAAGAAAAATACTGTCTTTATGGTGGTAAAGATTGTTGCAAGATTTTGTTTCCGGTAAATTTCATTTTAAATTACCAGGCAAATATTCTTCCCTCTTTCATTTTCCGTCTTGGAAAGCTAGCGTATATGATTGAATGACAAATGGTACAGTATATAAATTGCGTCAGTCATGAGAGGAGTTTGACACAAATTTTGAACCCACAGGATATAAAATGTACAGTCCATGTGGGGCGTAAAGGTGTCCCATAATAAGGGGTAAAATATATAAAATGTACAGTCCATCAATAAATAATGTTTTGTCTTTGGTGGATTTGAAATTAAGAATGTATTTCCAGATGAAACATCATAGGAACCGGCTATTTGCCTTTTGACCATGAGTACTTCGAAATCTTTACTTCTAGTAATTTATTTCTGAGGTTTTAATCCATTTAGCTCGTCTAAGAGTTTCATTGATAACACAAAGGAGGGAGGGAGGACTTGCAAAAAAAAAATTGTGCCCCTTATCAATAGTTTTCTAAGTAGGAATCCGATTTTGTGCATACCCTCTAATAAATGTGCATGAGATATTTTAATCTTCACCACTGGTCTAATGTTGGGAATTATGTAACATGGATCGAAATTATAAACATGGATGGTAATATACAATTTTTATAGCTTCTCCGATGGTTATTGCGTGTGCTTTCTAGGTGCCAATGCAAACAAGACATCCTCGTTCCCATTTTTCCTTAAATTTAGATGGGGAAAATAGTTCATCTCCAATGATGTTGTTTGTGATTTTTTATGGATTAAATGTAAATTTTATTTTTAGTAACTTTCAGATTTTTTTTTTTTTTTTTTTTGAAAAGTGGGTTTTTCATTAAATACTCAAAGTTGAACTTCTCTTGGGTACCTAGTCCCCACCGAGTCATTCATCACAATTACATTAAGGAATTCGGAGTACAGGTGTGTTCCCATATCAGCGTGGAGTTGTTGTTGCTTCCGTTCCTTGTTGTAGTTGTTTTTTCGCTGCAAGATCCGCCGGACCATCCGCCGCCCGATTCGCTTCCCCGTATATGTGTGATGTGAACACCGCGTAGTTTTCTCGGAGATGTTGTATTTCAGGCAAGATATTCGTATGACCCATGGTGCCTCGGATGCATCTTCGATAGTAATGTGAGTAATGCCGAGGAATCGGTTTCAAATTGAAGGTTGTTCCATTCCCTGGTTGTTGCCATTCTGGCGGCCAGAAGAAGAGCCCATGTCTCGGCCACCAGAGCCAAGTCTTGCCAATAGGTGCCGACATAGCCATGATCACGCCACCGTGTTCGTCTCTCTGCAAATCCAACCCACACCACCGCCTCGGTGTTCCTCGGGCATCCGCTTTACTAGCTCCATCGGTGTTGATTTTCCACCCGCCCCGCCTCGGTGCATTCCATTGAATCCACATAGTCGCAGATCCTCCGGTTGTGTTTTTGGGCTGTACTATTATGTGTGCAAATATGGTGTTGCATGGCGCATTTGTATTCTGACTTAGTAATACGATATGTGGAATGTTTGCATTGGCGATTGTGTGTTGTTATTGTATACCTTTGCATTCCTTTGCTAACCAAATATTCCACAACAGATAGCAGCACAATGTGGTGGCTTTCCTCTGTGCGTGAATTTCCAGAAATTCTTCATAATTTGATGGTGGTTGGAAGACTTGAATTGTTGTCGTTCTCCCTCCTTGTACTTGGTCGTTAGACCCAAATGGGTGTTTTGTTGGCAAATGGTGTCATGGATGAGGTGGCGGACAATATCTTTGTAAGCATTGTGATGGTCCGCATTCTTTGTTGACGTGCTCCGCAAAATAGACGCCACGTTTCTTTGGCCCTCGGACATTCAAAGAGACAATGTTGGATTGTTTCCTGATGTAGATGACAGATAGGACACATGTTGGTGCCGTATGTCTAAAAACGAGCATCAAAAGTTGGGAGGTTCTTGTTGACTGACTTTCCAAAGGAAAAGTCTCGATTTTAGCAGCCCGATCGATTTCCCGGATCGACTTGTACATTTGCTCCATATTTCTTGTACCCGCCTGTGGATTGAGGCTTGGTGTGGATGACTCAGTTTTCATGAGTAGGTCGTATCCACTCTTGACCGTGTACTGCCCCTTTTTGGCGTGAGGCCAAATCTGTTTATCTGGAACTGTCGGGTTTGGAACATGGATTGCTCTGATTGCATCGACAATGTCTGCTGGGAAGGTCTGGTGCAGTAATTCGGTGTTCCAATTAAAAGTGTGTGATGTGATCAAGGTACTTACCCACCGGTTACCAATACTTCCCATGTTGGTCATCCCGGCTGCCTCGGTATCCAATTATCCATAATTTTGGTTGACTTTCCATCTCCGATCTCGCATGGCCAAATTGTCTTGGACAAAAGGAGCAATCTTTGATATGTTTTCCAAGTAGGGCTAGCCGCCGTAGGGGTTGGTAGGCTTCTCAAAATTGGATTTTGGCCCAAGTACTTTGTCCTGTAAACCGTGTTGCAGATAGTATCTGGTTGAGCATGTATTTGCCAAACTCTTTTTTGCCCGGAGTAAGTGCAAAGTTGTGTTTTCTTGCATTCCTAATCCCTAAACCTCCCCGTTTGATTGGCGCTTGTAATTTCTCTTTGCTCGCCATATGCAAATTTTTTGTTCTCAGGTCATGTCCCCAAAAGAAATTCCTCGCAATCTTGTCGATTTTTTTGTGGACATGTGTGGCTGAATAACCGAGTTTGCATAATGTGGTTTGCGGTTGGGAGCAGACTTGAATTGATAAGTACCATCGTCCCGCTTGATTTAGACATTTAGCCATCCACCCTTTGGCCTTCCTCTCCAATCATTTAGCGATTGCGTAAAGATAGGGAGGAATTCCTACCAACTTTGAAGTTTACACCTGGTATTTCGGTGGATCCTAGTAGTTGGTATGTTGAACATCCGAGTCGGCCCGATCTGTTACTTCCGGTTTCGTATGCGGATGATGAATGATGACCGACTTTTGGAGGTTAATCGCTTGACCTGCTGAGTTTGAATAACTACGAAGTATTGTATTCAGGTTATCACAGGTTTTTTGGTCTGCAGGTGATAAGAATCATCCGCATACATCGATGTAAGATTGGAGGAGTTTTTGTCGAGATGCTTAAACCTTTCAGCTTGCCCGAGTTTTCCAAAATTGCAAGATTGGTGGACAACATTTCCGCACACATTATAAAGATGTAGGGTGACAAAGGGTCTCCCTGCCGGAGTCCTCTCGATGGCTTGATGTGTCCTTGTGGATTTCCATTAATGTTTATGGAATACGTCAACAGAAGTTATGCACATCATTAAGTATTCCACAAATTTGTCCTGGGGAATCCTAGAGAGAGCAAGCGTTGTTTTATGAATCCCCTAATCGAGGCTATCGTAAGCTTTCTTGATATCAAGCTTCATGGCAATTTTTGGGTTTTGGTGGGTGTTGTGGATCGGATGTGGTGAAAAATTTCATGGCAATGGCTATATTGTCATGGATAGCACGGTTTGGTACAAACGCACTCGGTAGGGACCGATCATGAATTGAGTATCGGCCTCATTTTTTCTACAAGGAGTTTTGATATGATCTTATATACCACATTGCATAGGCCAATGGGTCTATAATCATTGACCTAACTAGGATTTTCAGATTTTGGTATGAGAGTGATGTTTGTATGATTGAAAGTCGAAGGCAAGTCTACATTCTCAAAAAATTGGCCACAAGTTCTATAATTTGGGGCTTTGTGGTATCCTGGTGTTTGAAGAACTTACTTGTGTAGCCATCTCGGCCTGTGCCTTGTCGATCCAATGTCCCTAAAGCTTTATGAATCTCCTCAATGGAAGGTGGTTGCAATAACCGAGAGCAATGGAATTGAGATATTCTGGGAGTCACATTAGCAAAAAGTTACATGTCCAAAGTAGTAGGTGCCGCAATGTATTGTTGTTGATAGTCTTTGGATCAAAGATTTTAGAGATTTGCCTTTGGTTGGATACCCATCTTGAGTTTGCATCCTCGTAATTGGTGAATGTGGTTGATTCGATTGTTGATTGTAGCCTTGGTATGGAAGAATCTGGTATTGAGATCGCCATTTTTCAAACTACCATTCTCGCACGTTGTTTCGGATTCATCATGACAAAGAAGTAACACGAGGTGTGAGTTGCGCGTCTCCTTTTCCCGTTGTAGCCAAAAACGCCCAGCTCCTATTGTTGTTGCGCACTTGGATTGCGCCGTTGGATTTGAAACTCCGCTTCTTTTAGCATTGCCGGTAGTGATCCAAAAAGTTTGTTTATCCCATTTTTGTAGTGCTTCACCATCGCCTTCATTCTGGTTAAGAGTTTTGACCCCGTGGCATCTTCCTCCAGTGGGAATTGTTTGTTTCAGTGTCGTAACGACAATTTCTTTCATTTGTGGATGTAGAAACCAAAGGTGTTCCACTCTGAAGATTTTGTCTTGTCGTCTCGGCATTGCTTTTTCATTTAATAGAAGTGGAGCATGGTCGGATCCAATTCTTGGTAAATGCCGTAGCAAAGCTTGTGGGTGCTTGTCCAGCCAATCTTGTGTAGCCAGGCCCCTATATAGTCTTTCCATGATGAAATTCCCATCAGTCTGTTTGTTGGTCCAGGTGAAAAGGTCTCCCTGAAAACCTAAATCGATAAGCCCGTGAGAATTGATGAAGTTATTGAAAACTCTGACCTTTCTATTGGTCACAGGTCTCCTTCCTTTCTTCTCATGGGCGATCGACAATCTCATTGAAATCTCCATGAGCAGCCAAGGTATAGGTTGGGGTATGAATGAGGTTGTCAAAATTTTGCCAAGGCCATTCTTGGTGTTGGTTGAGGAGGCCCAAAATGCCAAGAAACATCCATGGTGTAAACAGCGAGGTTGAGCTTGGCAGTGTGATGTACGCATGAAGAATATTACGAGTAGCAACTAAAACCGAGACATTAAGGTGGGATGTCCACATCAAGCAGAGGCCACCTTTATGTCCTAACACAAGGTACGTAAAAGAACCCAAAAAACCTAAAGAAGTACTTAAAAAGACATATGTGCAATACGAAGCCAAAGTTTCGGACAAGAAAATAAAGCAGTCTAAATTTACGTGTGTATTCCACACTTTTAGAGACTGTCAGCGTTGTGGATGCCCCGATACCCATGCCCGGGTAACTCATTTTGGAGCGTGGGTTGGTTCATACCAACACCACGCAAAAGTTTCTCTTTAGCTTGGCGATAGTCTCGGGCATCTCAGATAATCGCCAAGCTGGCCTGTGAGAGTTGAAGGCACAAACTTTGTTAGTTCCCATGTGTTGCTCCTTTTGTTGGGATTCATGTGGGGACGAAGAAATCCAATTGACCGTGTTGCCATGTCTTGCTTGCTGGAAAATGCTTCTAGCGATTCTAGGTTTTCGTTGTCGGAGAGTTGGGATCTCAAACAAAGGAGAGTCGATCGAGTGCCCTGTTGTGCCTCTAATCGAGATAAAGAAACAAATTTACGCATTTTGGCCGTGGCGGGCAAGCAAAATATGGAGTGTTAGGGATCATCAAGTCTTCAAAGCAATTTTGTTGGTGATCTCGAAGTTTCTTCGTTTGTAAGTCCGAACGGCCGGTTCTCGCGGGCCTTCGGTTCTCTCAGCATAAGTTTGGCTGATCCCTATTGGTAGTCATCTTTATTTCCTAAACTGCCGTCGTCCATGTGAACCCGGCAAGTTCACTTGCATGCCCCTCGTTCGCACTTCATTCAAAAGCACCTTAGTATACTCGGGAGTGAAGAAAGTTAGCATTAGGTTAATACTGGGCTTTGCTTTGGGTTGTGGTGATGCTTCCTAGTCGGATATGGTAGGTGGTTCCACTGGATCCAGTTGATGGGGGTTTCCTTATCATGGTGGGCTTTTTCTTTTCCTTTGCAATTGGGCTTCACTTGTTGGTGGGTTTTCACTTCGATTAGGTTGTTGGGCTGAGTTGGTAATCCAAACCATGGAGCAAAGTTGTATCGGTGACGTGGATCAAGCGGCCCTATCTTCATAATTGATCCGACATTCTTTATTCCATCGGTGCTTTTCTGCATTTTGTGCATGGGCACATTCTTTATTGTACTCTGTAGGCGGCTGGTTTGTCTGGTGCATGGGAAACTTCTCCGCAGCTTTCTTTTGCGGATTTACAGGGTTCCATGCAAGTCCCCGCTGAGTCATCTTCTCCGATAGATGGGCCGGTAATGGTGCGGTGGGTACCGCGTCAGAGACCCTGTTTTCCTGAATCGCCTCCTTGTGCACATGGTGGTTCAACTCTTTATCGGGTCGTTCATGTTGTTTGCCAGTGGTGAAAGGATCGGTGGTGCGTTCCGTTGCCGATTGAAATTTTGAAAAGGATGATTCTCCCATAGCAGTGTGTGGAGTTCGATATTCGTGCATGCAGATGGTTTTGGCTCCTCTAGGCGTCACGGCTTTCAATTTAGCATTCAGTTTTGAATAAGGGAAGTCTTGTGATTTGTCTTGTTGGTTGAGGCGGCTCACATTATTGGATTTGTCACAATCCTCGAAAACATGGCCAGGAACCCACACACAAAACATAGCACGGAATACCTTCATAGGCAACTGGATCCAAACCCCTTTACCCATACTAAGCATTACACCAGGCATGAAGGGTTGGTGAAGGTCCATCATAACAAAAGCTCTAGGAGGCGAACTTTCTAGATCTACTTCGAGAACTGACCCTGTTCTAGATCCTTCTATCAAGTCTTTAATGGTTTCCTCATCTTTGAATAGGCCTAGGTAGGTTAAGTACTTACTGACAAAAAGGAGCGAACTTAAAGCAGCTATGTGGGTGTTGAATAAAAAAATCCAATCCTCACAAAGGCAAACATGCGGCCTCCGCTATCCAAGGTTGTCTAGCAAGAATAAGATCTTTATCGGGTTTTGAACTTTAAGGACATTTGAATTACCCGGAAAGTTGCATTAGGTTCAATATGATGAATCAAGATCGGAAATAATTTGTTGCTTTCGGTCTTTTGATTTGTCCAAAGTCGTGATATCCTCCAACCACCTTAACCGCTACGCCGTGTTCATTGTGGTCCGCATCGATTTTGCATCCTTTTCGTTAGGTTGAAAATAGGTATTTGGTTATCTTTTTGCTTTTTGGGTATCGGAGGTTTTTTTTCCGAATCTTTTTGGAGATTTTTCAGAGGCTTTGGGTTATTGAAATCATTCCAGTGATGATGAAGGTGAGGGATTGTATGTGAAAAGTTCTGTTTTGTTTCTTTTTCACTTTTGGGTAAGCTTCCTGGGTTACTCGAAGCAGTTGAAGAAAAAGAACTTGGAGTCTGCTGAGAATCCTTGGAAAGTTTCCCAAACTGCTCATGAGAGTTGCTTTTAACTGTGAAAGAATTTTCCAGAGGGGACACGCATGAAGAATATTGACATGATTCATGGCACTTTTCAGAGTTGATTGAGTGAAGTAATGGTTTAGGTCTTTCAGTTGCCGAGGTAGCAGACTCTTGGTTGGTGGTGGAGCGCGGTGATTTGGAATCCATTGGGTGTTGAGGAGGTGATGAGAGGAATAAAAAAACTCCGACAATCAGCCACTAATAGGTCTTGTAATGATATCTTTCCTCCTGATGTCTCAACCGGTGATTTGAAAAACTCTAACCAAACGATTAGGGCCCTCAGTGACATACGAGAAGAAGTGATATCTGATATCAAGAAACCAGATCTGCGGTGGTGGGAAAGATTTATTTATCGCATAGCTGCAATCAAGCTTCCATTGACAACCCGGTTTCAGAGATTATCTTTTTCTGTTACATACTGGAGCAAATGAAAGAGGGACCATGCACAAACAACTTTCAGATTTTATTAGAGCTAAAAATGGTTATTTAACATATTGGAATTAATTTTAGTTAAACAAAAGCTTACTAGGATAGCTTGACATTGTCAAGGTGAATGAATGTCTAAAACTTGATATTCTACGTTGACACTGTCTAACAAAAATAAAGCCATGTCACCTTCTCATTGATTTAAGAAGTTGAGGTTGGAGAAGAATTTTAGAGAAATGAATGTTTATCCTATATGGACTTGAACATTTACCTTGAACATACATTCCATTGGAAGCTCTTAGAGAAGTGTTCAAGAAAAATGATACTCAACTCTATAGTCTCCAAAGCGGCAGAGGAAAAGAAGCTCCCTAGAGACCCTAACTTCTCATTATTATTCTTGTAAAAATTGACTACTGTTCCAGGTTGTTTGATTTGAAACAATACTTTCCTCGTCAAAGAGTTATCCCTTCGGATAAAGATAGGCAAAAATGCCACAAATTAGAATTCGAGGTCGAACCAATGATATCGGCCTTTGCACATAAGCTAGGCAAACCGTTAGACCGCATTTATACATGTCTATAAACTCTTATTCTAGTGAAAGTTATTGAACTTCATTGGTACACTCTTGGGTTGTCTCTACGCATCCTTGGTCTAATTAAGCTTTCGGTAAAGAGCCTAACAATCTTTGTAATATCAACTCCTTAAGATACTCGAATTAGCAAATAAGACTGTTTCCACCGCAGAGGAAAATATCTTCTTTGTTGTTCTTGCAACTACTAAGACTAATTGGTTCATGAAAATGAAGCATTTCGATAAATGGACAATTCTTTACCAACCAGGTTGCTGATAATTAACTACTGCAAAGTGATTACGCCACAAGATCTACCTTTTAGGCACAAGGCATATATTCATCATCGAAGGCATGGTGTTCCTAGCAACATTTTAAAAAAATAAAAGATAAAACCATGACCAAACTGATATTTATTTTTTATATGTATTATTTGAAATTAGAAAATTTGTTTCTTAGACATGATTATCAAAATGATGAAACTTATAAAAATATTCATAAGCGTAAAAATATTAATATGCAAAAAGTAAAAATTCATGTCACGAGACACTTGTTTTTAACACGTTTTATATTTTGTTTTTACCAATGTGAAACATTTTGACAATTAGATTAGTATTAATGTGTGTAATAAATACATAAATTAAGATAGTATAAATGCTTTAGAGTTTTGTAATTATATTTTTTTTTTTTGAAAACATTTTGTAAAATGTACTGTGTGAACACACAAATAGTACTAGCAAATATATTAATTCATATGCTGAAAGTAAATTTTATATTATAAAAAAAAATGATTATGCAAAATGCTAGAAAAAAATCATGATGTAAATTCCATACATAAACCAAATACCAAATCATACTAATATTCGTCTATTAGATTTGTTAGTATGCTTTGAAATTTGGTTTCTTTATACATCATAACTAATACATTTTTATATTTGAATCCATAAATAAATAAATACAAGGTTTTGTAAATCTTAAATTGAAAATATGTTTAAAGTACTTGAAAATATGGGTAAATGTTATTTAAAATAGTTATGATGTGTAAAGAAAAACATAATTGTAATCTACGTAGATACACATTATCTCGAAAAACAAAGTATATATAATAATAAGAAAAACATACCTAATAATAGGTAATATAATAATGTTAAAGTTCATCGCTAAAGATATTACAGTAAAACTTCGGTAAATTAATTTTTGATAAATTAATTACTTCGCTAAAATAATAAAATTCTTCGGTCCCTGCTAGGCTTGTACAGGCTAAATTTTAACTCGATAAATTAATAACTTCGCTAAAATAATAATTTTCTCCGGTCCCAAAGGCTATTAATTTATCGAAATTTTACTGTAGTTAAACAATGGAATGTTAACATATTAAATGCGCTATTTGACATGAATATCGTTAGAGATATCCTGAATATTTGAATTCTTTCACGAGATACAGAAAATTTTGGTAGTTGCCTAGCAACAAAGAAACTTAAATTGGAACTCTTTTTGGAAGCTTAAATTTCCTCCCAAATTTTATCATTTTTTTTTGTTTTTTTGTGGAAGTTGTTTTCCCATTAGAACAACTCCAACGGGACTTGGCAAAACAACACATTTGAAAATCTAGGTGAATGTAAAAACCCAGTTTCGCCGATTGTTGGTGGCTGAAATAGCTTTTTTTGTGCAATAGCACTAGAAATTCTGGAGGAGCCAAATATCATCGACTGATTGGTTAATATTGGTTTGGATGATAGAAACCCAAAGAATGTGAATCTGATATATTCGTTTTATTAGTCAACTCATTAACTTTGGCATATTCGTTTGATTAGTCGAGTAGTTAACAAATGACCTTACCATTATGTGTGTTTTGAATCTTGTTCTTTGTTACATAACACCTAAAGTTAATTAAATGGAGAATATTGAAACGTCAAACACACTCGTTAGAGAGTATGCAATAAATCGGACTGGTTTTTTTACAAGAAAAAAACAACTAGATGTTTTTTTTTATAATCGGGTTTCTAATGGATGCCCTCACTCTTCTTTCTTAGTCTCCTCATATTAGTCATTTTGTAATCATACTATACCTGAAAAAACAAAGGAGAGCCCCAGGGAACTTTATGAGTTTGTTGATTTGTTGCCTCTCTTTGACCCTCCAAGGATTGATAGTGCTGAAACCATTAAAAGGCCCTCAACCTTGGTATGATTGTGAAGATGATTACAGGTAGGGATGGCAATGGGGCGGGTATGGGGCGGGGACCTTGAATCCCATCCCCTACCCCTGTTCAAAACCAAACTCCATCCCCTACCCGTTCCCCATAAGAATGGGGCGGGACGGGTATGGGGAATCCCCGTAGGGATGGGTTTCCCATGGGTTACCATAACATTACAATAAATATTTAAAATTTTGTAAATAATAGTAATAATTTAAAAATAATTATAATGGTGCAAACAATGATAGTAACCTAAGCAGTGCATTTTAAAAGGTTTTGCCCTAACCATACTTTTCCTAAATCCCATCTCGACTTCATAACTCAAATTTTGTGTAACTCTTTTTAGATTTAGGTGAACAAAACTCACTCTAAATGATGATAATCTCTGAACTTTAAACTTAATATAAATTCTTATCACTAATACCACCACTAAACTAATCAAGTTTGAAAATTATTTTCATGAATATCAATCTTTATCAGGTGATATCATTGCAACTTCCTTTATTTCTTTTCCATAGTATAATATAGTATGGACAGGTAAAGAAAGAATCCAAAGTGATGTGAGAATTGTTAAACTTGGGGATCTGATTAAAACTTAATTGAAATAGGGAATATCAAATCAAATTTTCGTTAGGTAACTAATTCCAAACTTTTGATTTTTTTTACACATAGTTCAGTGGCATCAAATTACAAGTCGAATAAAAAGAAAAACCAATTGTGTGATTAGTTCTAGTAGAAACCTTTCATGCCTATGGATCTTCAGTGCACGGATATATTGGTGATGTAATACCCGGCGCGCCCGGGGTTTTAATAATGGTGTAATTAGGTTAAGATTGAGAGAGGAAGAAGGAAGACGACGGGGCTGATGATATGATAAGTTTTGTTTACCCATTATAAAAGAGTTATACAAAATGTTATTAGTGTGTTTGGGATAGGATAAAGGAATAATAGAGATGGGAAATAGGTAAAACCTTTTAAAATTTTAAGTTTATAATAACCAAGTAAAACTGAAAAGTAAAGGAAACAATTGATCCACAATTAAGTATTATGGTTCCTTTTACTTCTTAGTTCCTCACTATTAACCATCTTCCTCCATGTTAATCATATCATCATGATCTTCTTCAAGTTATCTTCCAAAAACGTTACTTGATCAAATATAATAGGTTATGGTATGGCCGTATGGGGCGGGTATGGGGTGGGGACCTTGAATCTCATCCCCAACCCATCCCCGCATCACTACTTTCTGGATTCCCAGTGCCCGCCCCCGTTCCCATTTATACGGGTAAAACCCTAACCCATAGGGCGGATCCACATGGGGATGGGTTTGGGTGGGGCAAATTGCCATCCCTAATTACAGGTGACTCAAGTTTTCCATTTTTTCTTATAATTTTATTGTCCTTAAATATTTTTAAACTCCCTTTCTTATCATGCATTCATGCTCTACTTTGCATGTTATTAGGAGATCAACTTGCGATTGCCAAATAAAACATGAGGAGGTAAGGAATACGAAAAATATGTATCCATCTACCTCATTGCTTGGACACGCAAAATTCAACCAGTGAGTCTATCCTAGATAAATAAGTTGTTTGAGGAAGTTGATGGCTTTGAGGAATATCTCGATTCTAGAAGATAAATTGGCTTTGAGTTATCTTATTAGACAAATGCTTTTATTTCTGACCTACTAACTGATTGATACTTTTGAATTTTGGTGAAATAGAGAGTAAATAAAATATTGTGAAGAAGTTGTAAGAGAGTAAGCATATCATTGGTATGACGGGAGATAGTCTTAATGATGCACCTGCATTGAAGAGAGAACATATAGGTAATGGGGAAAAATATCTCTAGCCCAATTCTACTTTTTGTTTATCACAAACCCACCATTAAGACTATGTATATAAACAACCCATAATTAGTTTTAAATAGGAGCTGAATTCTGAGAATTAACCTTATATATAATTCTAGTAATTTTGTTAACTAAAAATAATTGAATTTTTCTTTTTAAAATGGTTTATAAATCAATGAGATAATTAATGATTATCCTAACAAAATCTTGAACGCGTAATTGGGGATATGAAAAC